>WNWK01031808.1:0-22413 GCA_009830355.1 Cherax destructor
CCCCCCCCGGTGCTCTATACCCCAGTTCCCCCTCCCCGGGCTCTATCTCCCTGTTCCCACCCTCCCGGTGCTCTATACCCCAGTTCCCAACCCTCCCCGGTGCTCTATACTCCTGTTCCCCCCCCGGTGTTCATACCCCAGTTCCCACCTCCCCGGTGCTTCTCCCTTTCCCACCCTCCCCGGTGCCCATATCCGTTCCCACCCCCCCGGTGCTCATACTCCCCTTTCCCCCCCTCCCCGGGCCTATACTCCCCAGTTCCCACCCCTCCCCGGTGCCCCCATACTCCCGTTCCCACCTCCTGGTGCTCATACTCCCGTTCCCACCCTCCCGGGCCCCCCACTCCAGCCCACCTCCCCGTGACTCTACCCTCGTTCCCACCCCCGGTGCTCTATACTCCCCGTTCCCCCCCCCGGTGCTCTATCCTCGTTCCCACCTCCCGGTGCTCTATACTCCCGCCCCACCCTTCCCGGTGCTCTATACTCCCCGTTCCCACCCCCCTTTGGTCCTATTCCCGTTCCCACCCTCCCCAGTACTCTATACTCCCCAGTTCCCACCCTCCCCGATGTTCTATACTCCCCGTTCCACCCTCCCGGTGCTCTATACTCTCCGTTCCCACCCTCCCTGGTGCTCTATACTCCCCAGTTCCCACCCTCCCTGTGCTCTATACTCCCCCGTTCCCCTCTCCCCGGTGCTCTATACTCCCAGTTCCCACCCTTCCCGGTGCTCTATACTCCCAGTTCCCACCCTCCCCGGTGCTCTATACTCCCCAGTTCCCACCCTCCCCGGTGCTCTATACTTCCCAGTTCCCACCCTCCTCGGTGCTCTATACTCCCCAGTTCCCACCCTCCTCGGTGCTCTATACTCCCCAGTTCCCACCCTCCTGGTGCTCTATACACCCTAGTTCCCACCCTCCCCGGTGCTCTATACTCCCCTGTTCCCACCCTCCCCGGTGCTCTATACTCCCCGTTCCCACCCTCCCCGGTGCTCTATACTCCCAGTTCCCACCCTCCCCGGTGCTCTATACTCCCAGTTCCCACCCTCCCCTGTGCTCTATACTCCCCAGTTCCCACCCTCCCCGGTGCTCTATACTCCCAGTTCCCACCCTCCCCTGTGCTCTATACTCCCCAGTTCCCACCCTCCCGGTGCTCTATACTCCCCAGTTCCCACCTCCCTGTGCTCTATACTCCCCAGTTCCCACCGTCCTCGGTGCTCTATACTCCCAGTTCCCACCCTCCCCTGTGCTCTATACACCCTAGTTCCCACCCTCCCCGGTGCTCTATACTCCCCAGTTCCCACCCTCCCCTGTGCTCTATACTCCCCAGTTCCCACCGTCCTCGGTGCTCTATACTCCCCAGTTCCCACCCTCCCCGGTGCTCTATACACCCTAGTTCCCACCCTCCCCGGTGCTCTATACTAGTAATTAACTACCTGCAATCTGTCCTGCCAAATTCCATCTCACTTTATCAAATATGGATTTTACAAATTTCTCGCTTTACATTATTTTGGTTTGTTTAAAAGTTATTATTATTATAAGTAATAGTAGTAGTAGTAGTAGTAGTAGTAATAGTAGCAGTAGTAATATAGGCTTGATTGAAGGAAGGGGAGAGTAGCTCTAGTTCAGTGGATCAAGATTTATTCACTAGCATCAGGAATCACTTCTCCTGAAGGGAGCATGAAGAAGAAGAATCTTGGGATCCGCCAGCAACACTTGTCTCAGCGGAAGCTTCGCCAGTGACCTTATGGGTGGTCCTGGTTCCTGGCACCACATTATCCTGCCCAATATTACAAGATGCTTCACTATTTACCTGGTCTTCATGGCACACAGATCAGTGCTAGCAAGCACTCACCCAGGTCCCTCAGCACCATCATCATCAGCAGCAGGAGAGTTAATAATCTAGGAGGGTTAATAACCCAGCAGAGTTAATAACCCAGGAGGGTTAATAACCCAGCAGAGATAATAACCCAGGAGGGTTAATAACTAAGGATAACCCAAAAAATTCAATGCAGTGTGGACTATTTCTAGTGAATTTTTTTAAGTGCCTCCCTCTGGATGCGACCCATAGCAGTGTACTTATTCCTAGGTATCTATTTGCTGCTAGGTATTTGTTTGCTGCTAGGTATCTATTTGCTGCTAGGTATTTGTTTGCTGCTAGGTATCTATTTGCTGCTAGGTATTTGTTTGCTGCTAGGTATCTATTTGCTGCTAGGTATTTGTTTGCTGCTAGGTATGTGTTTGCTGCTAGGTATCTGTTTGCTGCTAGGTATCTGTTTGCTGCTAGGTATTTGTTTGCTGCTAGGTATCTGTTTGCTGCTAGGTATCTGTTTGCTGCTAGGTATCTGTTTGCTGCTAGGTATCTGTTTGCTGCTAGGTATCTGTTTGCTGCTAGGTATTTGTTTGCTGCTAGGTATTTGTTTGCTGCTAGGTATCTGTTTGCTGCTAGGTATCTGTTTGCTGCTAGGTATTTGTTTGCTGCTAGGTATCTGTTTGCTGCTAGGTATCTGTTTGCTGCTAGGTATTTGTTTGCTGCTAGGTATCTGTTTGCTGCTAGGTATCTGTTTGCTGCTAGGTATCTGTTTGCTGCTAGGTATCTGTTTGCTGCTAGGTATCTGTTTGCTGCTAGGTATCTGTTTGCTGCTAGGTATCTGTTTGCTGCTAGGTATCTGTTTGCTGCTAGGTATCTGTTTGCTGCTAGGTATCTGTTTGCTACTAGGTATGTTTGCTGCTAGGTATCTGTTTGCTGCTAGGTATCTGTTTGCTGTTAGGTATCTGTTTGCTGCTAGGTATCTGTTTGCTGCTAGGTATCTGTTTGCTACTAGGTATGTTTGTGCTAGGTATCTGTTTGCTGATAGGTATTTGTTTGGTGCTAGGTATCTGTTTGCTGCTAGGTATCTGTTTGCTGCTAGTTATTTGTTTGCTGCTAGGTATTTGTTTGCTGCTAGGTATCTGTTTGCTGCTAGGTATCTGTTTGCTGCTAGGTATCTGTTTGCTGCTAGGTATCTGTTTGCTGCTAGGTATCTGTTTGCTGCTAGGTATCTGTTTGCTGCTAGGTATCTGTTTGCTGTTAGGTATATCTTTGATGCTATTTTCCAACACTGAGGATGTAAACCTTGCAAAATAGTACACAGTTTCCCAGATGAAGAGCATCAGCCTCCCACGCAATGTATACCATTCTATTATTGGTTAAGTTCGACGTGGTGTGTGGTAGGCAGCAGGAGCAGACTTGCTTCCAGTCATAAGCTTTAAAGCAGACACATTCATCACTTTTTCCCCAGTCACCGTGGTATGTCAGATAGACATGCCATGCCTCAGTCTCCACCTTGTTCTTCAACGCTGACGCTTTCATCAGTAAGCGAATGTTGACCCGTGTGCAGTGAGGAAGGCAGGTTGTTCTGACACGATGGGATGGTCTGTGTTTGTGCTCACCACTCAACCATGACCACTCAACCAGGACCACTACCATCCCCCACCCAGACCAACCATGACCACTCAACCATGACCACTCAACCATGACCACTCAACCATGACCACTCAACCATGACCACTCAACCATGACCACTCAACCATGACCACTCAACCAGACCACTCAACCATGACCACTCAACCATGACCACTCCAACCATGACCACTCAACCATGACCACTCAACCATGACCACTCAACCATGACCACTCAACCAATGACCACTCAACCATGACCACTCAACCATGACCACTCAACCATGACCACTCTCCTGACCACTCTACCATGACCACTCAACCATGCCACTTACCATGACCACTCAACCATGACCACTCAACCATGACCACTCAACCATGACCATTCAACCATGACCACCAACCATGACCACTCAACCATTATTATCATTAATTTACGGGATGTACAAAAGTAGATTAAGGATGTACAGGGTATGAGTTTAAAGTATCCACCACACAGGGTCATTAAATAAGCCTACATGTAACCTGAATAATTCAAGTCCTAAAATAATTATTAAAGTGACTCTTAGTATATATGCACTCCTCTCAGCGTATTCATCTTGACTGAAACATAAAAATAGTAAGCATGTACAGTGGTGGCAGTGTTTTGTTTGTCAGGAAACAACAGTGTCTCCTGACCCTCACAGCTTAACATCCACGTTCATAACAACAGAGGATCACTGAATGGCATCTGAACGATTTTCTGATCTGTTAAAAACAGATAGTTGGGTCAAGTGTCATTTCAGGTTAGGTTAGTGGAGTTTAAATCTTATCGACCGCACGAGGGTCGTTAAGGCTGTAGATAACTTGCTGATACATTAGACACATGAACCTTAGGTATCTTTACTGAGGAAAGTTTCGCCCACGTGTTTCATCGAAAGAGAAGAATGGTGAAGATCAGAAGAGTTGATGTAATCAGTCCATCAATCTTTCCAAAATTGATGGACTGATTACAACGGTTCCAATCTGACGACTGATTATCTCAAACTGCTTCTGATCTTCACCATTCTTCTTCGTATGGACTGATGAAGCCAGTGGGGCGAAACGTTTCCAGTAAAGATACCCAAGTGTTGCACATGTGTCTAATATATGCACTTGTCTGTTCTGTGAACCATTTACCTACATAAGCTGTTCATCACTGGCCAACAAGACTTTTGTGCCTTATAAAAGGAATTAAACAAACTAATCAATTAGCAAGAACTCCTTTAAAATTAAGTCTTTTCCAAAATTTTCTCTTATACGTTTAATATATATATATATATATATATATATATATATATATATATATATATATATATATATATATATATATATATATATATATATATATATATATTCATTTATGTTAATGTAAAATTAATAATTTTGTACCAAAAGAACCTTAGAAAACTTACCTAACCTTGTTATAACAAGCGCAATTTAATTTAGCCTAATCCAACTAAATATATTTTAGATAAGTTTACAATAATTTAATAATAAACAAACACAATGAAATATATTTGTTTCGTTAGGTTCAGGATGATTTTTGCGAAATTATTGCATATACAAATTTTTGTTTGCCTTATTCGGCAAGAAGAGCGTTGCTATTTAAGCCAAAATCGTAAGGTTTACCTATTCGGCACAACACATACACACATACACACACACACACACACACACACACACACACACACACACACACACACACATTCTCGAATTTAACCCCACCAAATGCAAAGTCATGAAGATCGGAGAAGGGCAAAGAAGACCGCTGACAGAGTACAGGCTAGGTGGACAAAGGCTACAAACCTCATCAAAGGAGAAAGACCTTGGGGTGAGTATAACACCAAGCACGTCTCCGGAAGCACACATCAACCAGATAACCGCGGCAGCATATGGGCGACTGGCAAACCTAAGATTAGCGTTCCGTTACCTTAACAAGGAATCGTTCAAGACACTGTATACCGTATACGTCAGGCCCATACTAGAGTATGCAGCACCAGTCTGGAACCCACACCTGGTCAAGCACGTCAAGAAACTAGAGAAAGTGCAAAGGTTTGCGACAAGGTTAGTTCCACAACTCAGGGGTCTGTCTTATGAAGAAAGGTTGAGGGAAATAGGACTAACAACACTGGAGGAAAGAAGGGTCAGAGGAGACATGATAACGACATACAAAATACTGCGGGGAATTGACAAGGTAGATAGTGACAGGTTGTTTCAGAGAGGGAACACAGAAACAAGGGGACACAACTGGAAGCTGAAGACTCAGATGAGTCAAAGGGATGTCAGGAAACATTTCTTCAGCCACAGAGTAGTCAGGAAGTGGAATGGACTAGAGAAAGATATAGTGGAGGCAGGAACCATACATAGTTTTAAGACAAGGTATGATAAAGCTCATGGAGCAGGAGAGCAGAGACCCAGTAGCAGACAGCGAAGAGGCGGGGCCAGGAGCTGAGTCTCGACCCCTGCAACCACAATTAGGTGAGTACAATTAGGTGAGTACACACACACAATACTGAGAGGAATTGACAAGGTGGACAGAGACAGAATGTTCAAGAGATGGGACACAGCAACAAGGGGTCACAGTTGGAAGTTGAAGACTCAGATGAATCACAGGGATGTTAGGAAGTATTTCTTCAGTCACAGAGTTGTCAGGAAGTGGAATAGCTTGGGAAGTCATGTAGTGGAGGCAGGATCCATTCATAGCTTCAAGAAGAGGTATGATAAGGCTCATGGCGAAGGGAGAGTGACCCAGTAGCGGCCAGTGAAGAGGCGGGGCCAGGAGCTATGCATCGACCCCTGCAACCACAACTAGGTGAGTACACACACACACACATATGTACGTTTTATATATATATATATATATATATATATATATATATATATATATAAATATATATATTTTCTTTCTTTCAACACGTCGGCCGTTTCCCACTGAGGCAGGGTGGCCACCGAGGCAGGGTGGCCAACGAGGCAGGGTGGCCCAAAAGGAAAAGAAAGTTTCTCCTTTTACATTTAGTAATATATACAGGAGAAGGGGTTACTAGCCCCTTGCACCCGGCATTTTAGTCGCCTCTTACGACACGCATGGCTTACGGAGGAAGAATTCTGTTCCACTGCCCCATGGAGATAAGAGGAAATAAGAACAAGAACTAGTAAGAAAATAGAAGAAAACCCAGAGGGGTGTGTGTATATACATATGCTTGTACATGAATGTGTAGTGTGACCTAAGTGTAAGTAGAAGTAGCAAGACATACCTGAAATCTTGCATGTTTATGAGACAGAAAAAAGACACCAGCAATCCTACCATCATGTAAAACAATTACAGGCTTTCGTTTTACACTCACTTGGCAGGACGGTAGTACCTCCCTGGGTGGTTGCTGTCTACCAACCTTATATATATATATATATATATATATATATATATATATATATATATATATATATATATATATATATATATATATATATATATATATATATATATATATATATATTATATATATATATATGTGCAAAAGATCACAGTAAACAGGTGATATTAAATATGCAAGACAACACTATGAAAAATAGAAGAATTCCAAGCGCTTTGTGACTACTCACATTATCAAGGAACTATAACAGGAAACATGACAAGAAGGGCTTATATGTTATGTTCTTCTTCACAGAGTCGTGCGATGTTACGCTACTGTGAGGTGTAGTCTTTGTTAGTGTGATGTGACTGTGAGGTGTAGTCTCGCCCTTATAGTTCCTTGATAATGTGAGTAGTCACGAAAGCGTTGGAATTCTTCTATTTTTTCATAGTGGTTGTCTTGCATACATATATATATATATATATATATATATATATATATATGTATATATATATATATATATATATATATATATATATATATATATATATATATATATATGCAAGACAACCACTATGAAAAATAGAGGAATTCCAATTAATATTTTTCATAGTGGTTGTCTTGCATATTTTGATATCACCTGTTTACTGTGATCTTTTTGCATTATATATATATATATATATATATATATATATATATATATATATATATATATATATATATACATATATATGTATATATATGCATACACTTCTATGAATAATGTATAATAGTCAGGTATAGTCAGCACTAAGAAATTCAAGGTTTATGTAGACACTGTCTTAAAGGTATTAAAGGATAGCGTTATTCCGATCCTTTAAGATGTTAAGGAATCACATTCTTCCGATCCTTTAAGATGTTAAGGGATCACATTCTTCCGATCCTTTAAGATGTTAAGGGATCACATTCTTCCGATCCTTTAAGATGTTAAGGGATCACATTCTTCCGATCCTTTAAGATGTTAAGGGATCACATTCTTCCGATCCTTTAAGATGTTAAGGGATCAAATTGGTTCGATCCTTTAAAGAAGTTTAATGTGTTAAGGGTCTACGTTGATTCAGCTCTTGTGTTAAGGGTGACCTTCACTTCCCGGGCCCTGAGCCCTGGGCCCTGAGCCCCGTGCAGAGCGCTGTTGAGACGATTTGGAGTTTGTTTATCCTGTGTCAATACCAGACCCTCGTTACTACCAGACCCTCGTTACTACCAGACCCTCGTTACTACCAGACCCTCGTTACTACCAGACCCTCGTTACTACCAGACCCTCGTTACTACCAGACCCTCGTTACTACCAGACCCTCGTTACTACCAGACCTTCGTTACTACCAGACCCTCGTTACTACCAGACCCTCGTTACTACCAGACCCTCGTTACTACCAGACCCTCGTTACTACCAGACCCTCGTTACTACCAGACCCTCGTTACTACCAGACCCTCGTTACTACCAGTACCTCGTTACTACCAGACCCTCGTTACTACCAGACCCTCGTTACTACCAGACCCTCGTTACTACCAGACCCTCGTTACTACCAGACCCTCGTTACTACCAGACCCTCGTTACTACCAGACCTTCGTTACTACCAGTCCCTCGTTACTACCAGACCCTCGATACTACCAGACCCTCGTTACTACCAGACCCTCGTTACTACCAGCCCTCGTTACTACCAGTCCTCGTTACTACCAGTCCTCGTTACTACCAGTCCTCGTTACTACTAGACCTCGTTACTACCAGACCTCGTTACTACCAGACCTTCGTTACTACCAGTCCTCGTTACTACCAGTCCCTCGTTACTATCAGTCCTCAATACTACCAGTCCTCCTTACTACCAGTCCGTACTCAAAACTCAGTACTCAACCTCACTACCAGTACCTCAACACTACCAGTACCTCGTTACTACCAGTACCTCGTTACTACCAGACACTCGATACTACCAGACCCTCGTTACTACCAGACCTTCGTTACTACCAGACACTCGATACTACCAGACCCTCGTTACTACCAGACCCTCGTTACTACCAGACCCTCGTTACTGCCAGAACCTCGTTACTACCAGACCCTCGTTACTACCAGACCCTCGTTACTACCAGACCTTCGTTACTACCAGTCCCTCGTTACTACCAGTCCCTCGTTACTATCAGTCCCTCAATACTACCAGTCCTTCCTTACTACCAGTACCTCACCACTACCAGTACCTCAACACTACCAGTACCTCGTTACTACCAGTACCTCAACA
The DNA here is from genome assembly GCA_009830355.1 of Cherax destructor. NCBI lineage: Eukaryota > Metazoa > Arthropoda > Malacostraca > Decapoda > Parastacidae > Cherax > Cherax destructor. Next base: position 9,077 of record WNWK01031808.1, read on the forward strand.
CTACCAGTACCTCGTTACTACCAGTACCTCGTTACTACCAGACACTCGATACTACCAGACCCTCGTTACTACCAGACCTCGTTACTACCACACACTCGATACTACCAGACCTCGTTACTATCAGTCCCTCAATACTACCAGTCCCTCCTTACTACCAGTACCTCACCACTACCAGTACCTCGTTACTACCAGTACCTCGTTACTACCAGTACCTCGTTACTACCAGTACCTCGTTACTACCAGTACCTCGTTACTACCAGTACCTCGTTACTACCAGTACCTCAACACTACCAGTACCTCAACACTACCAGTACCTCAACACTACCAGTACCTCAACACTACCAGTACCTCACCACTACCAGTACCTCACCACTACCAGTACCTCAACACTACCAGTACCTCAACACTACCAGTACCTCAACACTACCAGTACCTCAACACTACCAGTACCTCACCACTACCAGTACCTCGTTACTACCAGTACCTCGTTACTACCAGTACCTCAACACTACCAGTACCTCAACACTACCAGTACCTCGTTACTACCAGTACCTCAACACTATCAATACCTCACCACTACCAGTACCTCAACACTACCAGTACCTCAACATTACCAGTACCTCACCACTACCAGTACCTCAACACTACCAGTACCTCAACATTACCAGTACCTCACCACTACCAGTACCTCAACACTACCAGTACCTCAACACTACCAGTACCTCAACATTACCAGTACCTCAACATTACCAGTACCTCACCACTACCAGTACCTCACCACTACCAGTATCTCAACACTACCAGTACCTCAACACTACCAGTATCTCACCACTACCAGTACCTCAACACTACCAGTACCTCAACACTACCAGTACCTCAACACTACCAGTACCTCAACACTACCAGTACCTCACACTACCAGTACTCACACTACCAGTACTCAACACTACCAGTACCTCAACACTACCAGTACCTCAACACTACCAGTACTCAACACTACCAGTACCTCAACACTATCAATACCTCACCACTACCAGTACCTCAACACTACCAGTTCCTCACCACTACCAGTACCTCAGCACTACCAGTACCTCACCACTACCAGTACCTCACCACTACCAGTTCCTCACCACTACCAGTACCTACACTACCAGTACCTACCACTACCAGTACCTCAACACTACCAGTACCTCACCACTACCAGTACCTCAACACTACCAGTACCTCAACACTACCAGTACCTCACCACTACCAGTACCTCAACACTACCAGTACCTCAACACTACCAGTACCTCACCACTACCAGTACCTCACCACTACCAGTTCCTCACCACTACCAGTACCTCAACACTACCAGTACCTCAGCATACCAGTACCTCAACACTACAGTTCCTCACCACTACCAGTACCTCACCTACCAGTACCTCACACTACCAGTTCCTCACACTACCAGTACCTCACCACTACCAGTACCTCAACACTACCAGTACCTCAACACTACCAGTACCTCAACCACTACCAGTACCTCACACTACCAGTACCTCACCACTACCAGTACCTCACACTACCAGTACCTCACTACCAGTACCTTAACACTACCAGTACCTCACCACTACCAGTACCTCACACTACCAGTACCTCAACACTACCAGTACCTCACACTACCAGTACCTCACCACTACCAGTACCTCACACTACCAGTACCTCAACACTACCAGTACCTCAACACTACCAGTACCTCAACACTACCAGTCTACACTACCAGTCCTTACACTACCAGTACCTCAACACTACCAGTACCTCAACACTACCAGTACCTTAACACTACCAGTACCTCACCACTACAGTACCTCAACACTACCAGTACCTCAACACTACCAGTACCTCAACACTACCAGTACCTCAACACTACCAGTACCTCAACACTACCAGTACCTCACTACTACCAGTACCTTAACACTACCAGTACCTCAACACTACCAGTACCTCAACACTACCAGTACCTCAACACTCCAGTACCTCACTACCAGTACCAGCACTCAGCCTCAACACTACCAGTACTCGCTCACTACCAGTCCTCAACACTACCAGTACCTCACACTACCAGTACCTCAACACTACCCAGTACTCACACTGACCAGTACCTAACACCAGTACCTCACACACTGCCAGTACTCGGCACTACAGTCCTCAACATAGCCGTGACTCACTATACCAGACTCAGGCACTCCAGTACGCACCATAGGCAGGGCCTCAAACTGCAACGCCTCCCAGCATACCAGGTACTCCTGCTGTCTTCAACAGTTGACATAAGCACTTCAGTACCTGACCACAGATCGTACTCAGGTTGTCCATACCTATCAGTCACCAGCCTTCAGACCACTTACACTGGAACTTCCAGGATCCAGACTTTATTTTTAGTTTAACATAACAATATCTGACCACTTTAAATCTTAGTTTAACTAAGTCTTCAGAAACTTCAGTCTCTTCAACTTTCAATTAACACTTTTCTAGCAATTACTTTTAAAAGGAATCGTCTTCCAGATTTTCTTATCAAATGTCCAAGTTAAATTTTTGAAACTATATGACTCGCCTCTCCCTGGGTCGTGTGAGTCTCCCTGGGTCGTGTGAGTCTCTCTGGGTCGTGTGAGTCTCCCTGGGTCGGTGAGTCTCCCTGGGTCGTGTGAGTCTCCCTGGGTCGTGTGAGTCTCCCTGGGTCGTGTGAGTCTCCCTGGGTCGTGTGAGAGTCTCCCTGGGTCGTGTGAGTCTCCCTGGGTCGTGTGAGTCTCCCTGGGTCGTGTGAGTCCCCCTGGGTCGTGTGAGAGTCTCCTGGGTCGGTGAGTCTCCTGGGTCGTGTGAGTCTCCTGGGTCGTGTGAGAGTCTCCCTGGGTCGTGTGAGTCTCCTGGGTCGTGTGAGAGTCTCCCTGGGTCGTGTGAGAGTCTCCTGGGTCGTGTGAGAGTCTCCTGGGTCGTGTGAGAGTCTCCTGGGTCGTGTGAGAGTCTCCCTGGGTCGTGTGAGAGTCTCCCTGGGTCGTGTGAGAGTCTCCTGGGTCGTGTGAGAGTCTCCCTGGGTCGTGTGAGAGTCTCCCTGGGTCGTGTGAGAGTCTCCCTGGGTCGTGTGAGAGTCTCCTGGGTCGTGTGAGAGTCTCCTGGGTCGTGTGAGAGTCTCCCTGGGTCGTGTGATGAGTCTCCCTGGGTCGTGTGAGAGTCTCCCTGGTCGTGTGGAGTCTCTCTGGGTCGTGTGAGAGTCTCCTCCCTGGGTCGTGTGGAGTTTTCTCTGGGTCGTGTGAGATCTCCTGGGTCGTGTGAGAGTCTCCTGGGTCGGTGAGAGTCTCCCTGGGTCGTTAGAGTCTCCCTGGGTCAGCTGTGTGGAGTCTCCCTGGGTCGTGTGAGAGTCTCCCTGGGTCGTGTGAGAGTCTCCTGGGTCGTGGAGAGTCTCCCTGGGTCGTGTGAGAGTCTCCTGGGTCGTGTGAGAGTCTCCTGGGTCGTGTGAGTCTCCTGGGTCGTGTGAGAGTCTCCTGGGTCGTGTGAGTCTCCCTGGGTCGTATGAGAGTCTCCTGGGTCGTGTGAGAGTCCCCCTGGGTCGTGTGTGAATCCCCCTGGGTCGTGTGAGAGTCTCCCTGGGTCGTGTGAGAGTCTCCCTGGGTCGTGTGTGAGTCTCCCTGGGTCGTGTGAGAGTCGCCCTGGGTCGTGTGAGTCTCCCTGGGTCGTGTGAGAGTCTCCCTGGGTCGTGTGAGAGTCTCCCTGGGTCGTGTGAGTCTCCCTGGGTCGTGTGAGAGTCTCCTGGGTCGTGTGAGAGTCTCCCTGGTCGTGTGAGAGTCTCCTGGGTCGTGTGAGAGTCTCCTGGGTCGTGTGAGAGTCTCCTGGGTCGTGTAGAGTCTCCCTGGGTCGTGTGAGAGTCTCCTGGGTCGTGTGAGTCTCCCTGGGTCGTGTGTGAGTCTCCCTGGGTCGTGTGAGAGTCTCCCTGGGTCGTGTGTGAGTCTCCCTGGGTCGTGTGAGAGTCTCCCTTGGTCGTGTGAGAGTCTCCCTGGGTCGTGTGAGAGTCTCCCTGGGTCGTGTGAGAGTCTCCCTGGGTCGTGTGAGAGTCTCCCTGGGTCGAGTGAGACCCTGCTTCTCCCTGGGTCGTGTGAGAGTCTCCCTGGGTCGTGTGAGAGTCTCCCTGGGTCGTATAAGTATGTGCCTCTGAGCTTGTTACCTTGTGGCTGGCAGATCTGCCTCAGCGGCCACAAGATATTATGCTCCACTGAGTTATATGAAGTCTACCTGAATTTATAATGGAGTGGCAGCAGCTTCAAGCTCTTGAAGAAGTTACCTGAAGCTCTGGGATCCGGTGCAATTATTTAGCGAAGTGACCTGAACCACTATGAAGCAGATTCAGACACTTTAGAAAGCCACTCCAAGTACTTTACGAAATATATATTTAACATAGGTTGGATAGGTAAGGTTGGTCAGGAAACAGGACAAGTGTTTCCTGTCGCTGGTCATAGTCATATGATGACCCACAGCTGGAGCTTTTGGTCATCTGACCGAGGCCTTCCACTGGCGTACCAGTCCACCTCCTTTAATAGTTATGGCTATGATTATAAACAATGGATATTACATTACAAAAAAACTGAAAGTGATCCTCACTAAATACTACACATAAAGCCTGTTGGCTTTACTCTCGGTTAAGAGTAAATACAATAGTTTCCCATTACTTTTTTTGTTGTTGCTCTGGTTACCACATTTTATTTTAAATGGCTTAATTAGTGGTTTGTATTGCTTCAAGAACTCTCCCTAACAAGGCTATCCTGTTGCCCATTATTTGAGACTCTGTTTACAAGTTTGAGTCAATTACATCATTGGCAACCAAACCTTATTTACTTACTGGGAGAGAGAGAGAGAGAGAGAGAGAGAGAGAGAGAGAGAGAGAGAGAGAGAGAGAGAGAGAGAGAGAGAGATACATGAGTCTCTTTCAGAACCTTGGATACATTATTTTATCTTTTATTTTAGGGAGGTGTTTAGAAGCCTTGTCTAAGATGTATATAGTGTATGTATACATGCAATACAATCACAAACAGGCGATCTTAACAATACTAACTAAGCCACACGGGGATGAGAATCTTTAGCTCTAGATCTTTCGCAATCTCGTGCGTCGTCAGGAGCTATGCAATGTTGGAAGACACCTTCTGTCTTGCCTCAGAGAATTCCCTGCTATCTGTTGCTGTCTTGCAACTTTGAATAGCTCCTGACGACGCACGAGAGTGAGAAAGATCTAGAGCTAAAGATTTCCATCCCCATTTGGCTTTTGTTATGCATGTCTACACACATATTTACAGCCTGGAATATAAGACTGGGTAGGGGAGGGGTGGGTAGAGGGGTGGGTTGGTTAGGGAGGTAGAGAGTGTGGGGGGGGGTGGTAGAGGGTGTTGGGGGGGGGGGGGAGGGTGGGATGGCGGGGGGGGTTGGGGCGGGGTGGGTAGAGGGGTGGGTTGGGGGGGGTGGGAGAGGGTGGTGGGCAGGGGTGAGGAGAGGTGGGTTGGGGCGGGGTTGTAGAGGGTGGGTTGGGGCGGGGTGGAGAGGGGTGGGTTGGGCGGTCGAGGGGGGTAGGGTGGTGGTAGAGGGTGGGGTGGTAGAGGGTGGTGGGGCGGGGGTGGGTAGAGGGGTGGGGGCGGGTGAGAGGTGGTCATGGGGGGGTGTTGGTAGGGGGGTGGGTTGGGGCGGGGGTGGGTAGAGGGTGGGTTGGGGGGGGGGTAGAGGGTGGGTTGGGCGGGGTGGGTAGAGGGTGGGTAGGGAATGGGTGATAGAGGGGTGGGTTGGGGAGGGGTTGATAGAGGGTGGGTTGGGGCGGGGGTGGGTAGAGGGTGGGTTGGGGCGGGGTTGGTGAGGGTGGGTTGGGGCGGGGTGGGTAGAGGGTGGGTTGGGGCGGAAGTGGTAGAGGGTGGGTTGGGGTGGGGGTGGTAGAGGGGTGGGTTGGGGCGGGGGTGGGTAAGGGGTGGGTTGGGGCGGGGTGGTAAGGGTGGGTGGGCTTGGGGCAGAGGGGTGGGTTGGGGCGGGGGTTGATAGAGGGTGGGTTGGGGCGGGGTGGTAGAGGGTGGGTTGGGGCGGGGGTGGGTAGAGGGGTGGGTAGAGGAGTGGGCAGGGGATGGGTGTAGAGGGGTGGGTTGGGGAGGGGGTGGGAGAGGGGTGGGTTGGGGCGGGGTGGTAGAGGGTGGGTTGGGGCGGGGGTGGGTAGAGGGGTGGGTTGGGGCGGGGGTGGGTAGAGGGGTGGGTTGGGGCGGGGGTGGGTAGAGGGGTGGGTTGGGGCGGGGGTGGGTAGAGGGGTGGGTTGGGGGGGGGTGGGTGAGGGGGGGGTTTGGGGTGGGAGAGTGGGTGGGCGGGGGTGGGTAGAGGGGGTGGGGCGTGGAGAGGTGGGTGGGGCGGGGTGGGAGAGGGGTGGGTTGGGCGGGGTGGGGGGGTGGGATGGAGAGGGGTGGGTGGGGCGGGTGGTGAGGGGGCTGGGGCGGGTGGGTAGAGGGTGGGTTGGGGCGGGGGTGGGTAGAGGGGTGGGTTGGGGCGGTGGGTGGGTTTGGGGCGGGGGTGGGTAGAGGGTGGGTGGGGGGGTGGGGTGGGTGGAGAGGGGGGTTGGAGGGGTTGGGAGGGTAGAACAGTAAGAGAGGTTCTTAACAGACAGGAAGACAGAGGTAACAAAGGGTAAGTGGCCTGACCATTATCGAAAATTATATTTGAATCAAAACAAATGCAATCTATCATCCATTACAGTACTTTGTTTTCCCACAAATCAATTTTACAGACCATTTCAAAGTTAAAGTCCTGTCTAAGGTATACCACCACCTTCCCCAGGATGCGACCCACACCAGTCGACTAACACCCAGGTACCTACTTACTGCTAGGTGAACAGGGACAGCAGGTGTAAAGAAACACGGCCACTGTTCCCACCCTTGCCTGGGATCGAACCGCAGACACTCGGTGTGTGAGCTTGAGTGCGTTGCCAACTGAGCCACGAGACACTTTAGACCCAACAGGATGCTGGTCAGAATCCTTAAGGAGAGACACAAGATGTAAACCAGCTTTCATTGGTTCAATATTTTTTCTCTGTGTAGCGCTTTATCATGGCTTGATAAAGCTCAACCAAACAAATATTTCTTTGTAACATGTGTCATTGTCCATGTTCATTACGTACGTGAATGACTTGTGTGACTGGCAGTTCCATGTTCATTACGTACGTGAATGACTTGTGTGACTGGCAGTTCCATGTTCATTACGTACGTGAATGACTTGTGTGATGACGGCAGTTCCATCTGTTCATGTACTGTACGTGAATGACTTGTGTGACTGGCAGTTCCATGTTCATACGTACGTAATGACTGTGTGACTGCAGTTCCATGTTCATTCGACGTGAGCTTGTGTGACTGGCAGTTCCATGTTCATTACGTACGTGAATGACTTGTGTGACTGGCAGTTCCATGTTCATTACGTACGTGAACGTGTGACTGAGTTCATGATGACTGATGCATGTTCCATGTTCATTACGTACGTGAATGACTTGTGTGACTGGCAGTTCCATGTTCATTACGTACGTGAATGACTTGTGTGACTGGCAGTTCCATGTTCATTACGTACGTGAATGACTTGTGTGACTGGCAGTTCCATGTTCATTACTACATGTGACTGATTCCATGATTACGTACGTAATGACTTGTGTGACTGAGTCAGTCATTACGACGTGTGACTGTTCCATTTCTACTACTACACTGTGATGCAGTTCTGTTCTCGCCATATGTGTGACTGGGTCTTCAAGGTCAGCAGTTGAAATGTTTGCTAGTTAGGATTATATTTTTTGCCCAGCGAGTATTTTATCCGCTTATCTCTCATAACTTTTTCCGACAACTCCACAAACTGTGTGTGTGTGTGTGTGTGTTCTTACCCATTTGTGGTTGCAGGGTTCGAGTCACAGCTCCTTTGCGTATATGTGTGTGTACTCACCTAGCTGTGTCTGCGAGGGTTAAACCATGGCTTCTCTGTGATAAGATACAATACATCAAGCAACTAGCACGAATGTTGGAGGTAAAATTCCATACACAGTTTTAAGGGAAGGTACAATGGAAGTCAAGACTGTAACTAAACACGCAGGACCAGCAGCCAAGCAAATAGGTAACACAAACACAGGTCGATGACATCCCATAAATCGGGGAGTGTATATATAAATTGGTGTGTACACAACTGGGTGAGTACAGAGAGCAGTGCACCACTAGGGAGCACAGAGAGAGCAGTGCACCACTGTGAGTACAGAGAGCAGTGCACCACTGGTGAGTACAGAGAGAGCAGTGCACCACTAGGGAGCACAGAGAGCAGTGCACCACTGGTGAGTACAGAGAGCAGTGCACCACTAGGGAGACAGAGAGCAGTGCACCACTAGGGAGCACAGAGAGCAGTGCACCACTGGTGAGTACAGAGAGCAGTGCACCACTGGGGAGTACAGAGAGAGCAGTGCACCACTAGGGAGCACAGAGAGCAGTGCACCACTGGTGAGTACAGAGAGCAGTGCACCACTGGTGAGTACAGAAAAGCAGTGCACACTGGTGAGTACAGAGAGCAGTGCACACTGGGAGACAGAGAGCAGTGCACCACTAGGTGAGTACAGAGAGGAGTGCACCACTGTGAGTAGAGAGCAGTGCACCACTGTGAGTACAGAGAGCAGTGCCACTAGGAGAGAGCAGTGCACCACTGGTGAGTACAGAGAGCAGTGCATCACTGGTGAGTACAGAGAGCAGTGCACCACTAGGGAGCACAGAGAGAGCAGTGCACCACTGGGAGTACAGAGAGCAGTGCACCACTGGTAGTACAGAAGCAGTGCCACTGGTGAGTACAGAGAGAGCAGTGCACCACTGGTGAGTACAGAGAGAGCAGTGCACCACTGGTGAGTACAGAGAGCAGTGCATCACTGGTGAGTACAGAGAGAGCAGTGCACCACTGGTGAGTACAGAGAGCAGTGCACCACTAGGGAGCACAGAGAGAGCAGTGCACCACTGGTGAGTACAGAGAGCAGTGCACCACTGGTAGTACAGAGAGAGCAGTGCATCACTGGTGAGTACAGAGAGCAGTGCACCACTGGTGAGTACAGAGAGCAGTGCATCACTGGTGAGTACAGAGAGCAGTGCACCACTGGGAGCAGAGAGCAGTGCACCACTGGTGAGTACAGAGAGCAGTGCACCACTGGTAGTACAGAGAGCAGTGCACCACTGGTGAGTACAGAGAGCAGTGCACCACTGGGAGTACAGAGAGCAGTGCACCACTGGTGAGTACAGAGCAGTGCACACTGGTGAGTACAGAGGCAGTGCACCACTGGTGAGTACGAGAGCAGTGCACCACTGGTGAGTACAGAGGCAGTGCACCACTGGTGAGTACAAGAGCAGTGCATCACTGGTGAGTACAGAGAGCAGTGCACCACTGGAGACAGAGAGCAGTGCACACTGGTGAGTACAGAGAGCAGTGCACCACTGGGATACAGAGAGCAGTGCACCACTGGTGAGTACAGAGAGCAGGCACCACTGGTAGTAAGAGAGCAGCACACTGTAGTACAGAGAGCAGTGCACCACTGGAGTACAGAGAGCAGTCCACTGGTGAGCAAGGGCAGTCACACTGGGAGTACAGGAGCATGCACCACTGGTGAGTACAGAGAGAGCAGTGCACCACTGGTGAGTACAGAGAGCAGTGCACCACTAGGGAGTACAGAGAGCAGTGCATCACTGGGAGTACAGAGAGCAGTGCATCACTGGTGAGTACAAAAGAGCAGTGCACCACTGGTGAGTACAGAGAGCAGTGCACCACTGGTGAGTACAGAGAGCAGTGCACCACTAGGGAGTACAGAGAGCAGTGCACCACTGGTGAGTACAGAGAGCAGTGCACCACTGGTGAGTACAGAGAGCAGTGCACCACTGGTGAGTACAGAGAGCAGTGCACCACTGGTGAGTACAGAGAGCAGTGCACCACTGGTGAGTACAGAGAGCAGTGCACCACTGGTGAGTACAGAGAGCAGTGCATCACTGGTGAGTACAGAGAGCAGTGCATCACTGGTGAGTACAGAGAGCAGTGCACCACTGGTGAGTACAGAGAGCAGTGCATCACTGGTGAGTACAGAGAGCAGTGCACCACTGGTGAGTACAGAGAGCAGTGCACCACTGGTGAGTACAGAGAGCAGTGCACCACTGGTGAGTACAGAGAGCAGTGCACCACTGGTGAGTACAGAGAGCAGTGCACCACTAGGGAGTACAGAGAGCAGTGCACCACTGGTGAGTACAGAGAGCAGTGCACCACTGGTGAGTACAGAGAGAGCAGTGCACCACTGGTAAAGGGAGTACAGAGAGAGCAGTGCACCACTGGTGAGTACAGAGAGCAGTGCACCACTGGTGAGTACAGAGAGCAGTGCACCACTGGTGAGTACAGAGAGCAGTGCACCACTGGTGAGTACAGAGAGCAGTGCACCACTGGTGAGACGAGAGAGCAGTGCACCACTGGTGAGTACAGAGAGCAGTGCACCACTGGGAGTACAGAGAGCAGTGCACCACTGGTGAGTACAGAGAGAGCAGTGCACCACTGGTGAGTACAGAGAGCAGTGCACCACTGGTGAGTACAGAGAGAGCAGTGCACCACTGGTGAGTACAGAGAGCAGTGCACCACTGGTGAGTACAGAGAGCAGTGCACCACTGGTGAGTACAGAGAGCAGTGCACCACTAGGGAGTACAGAGAGAGCAGTGCACCACTGGTGAGTACAGAGAGCAGTGCACCACTAGGGAGTACAGAGAGCAGTGCACCACTGGGGAGTACAGAGAGCAGTGCACCACTGGTGAGTACAGAGAGCAGTGCACCACTAGGGAGTACAGAGAGCAGTGCACCACTAGGGAGTACAGAGAGAGCAGTGCACCACTGGTGAGTACAGAGAGCAGTGCACCACTAGGGAGTACAGAGAGAGCAGTGCACCACTGGTGAGTACAGAGAGCAGTGCACCACTGGGAGTACAGAGAGCAGTGCACCACTAGGGAGTACAGAGAGCAGTGCACCACTGGTGAGTACAGAGAGCAGTGCACCACTAGGGAGTACAGAGAGAGCAGTGCACCACTAGGGAGTACAGAGAGCAGTGCACCACTGGTGAGTACAGAGAGCAGTGCACCACTGGTGAGTACAGAGAGCAGTGCACCACTGGTGAGTACAGAGAGCAGTGCATCACTGGTGAGTACAGAGAGCAGTGCATCACTGGTGAGTACAGAGAGCAGTGCACCACTGGTGAGTACAGAGAGCAGTGCACCACTAGGGAGTACAAGAGAGCAGTGCACCACTGGTGAGTACAGAGGCAGTGCACACTGGTGGAGTACAGAGAGCAGTGCACACTGGTGAGTACAGAGAGCAGTGCACCACTGGGAGTACAGACAGTGCATCACTGGGAGTCAGAGAGCAGTGCACCCCGTGACAGCAGTGCACACTAGGAGCAAGGCATGCACCACTGGTGATACAGAGCAGTGCACCACTGGGAGTACAGAGAGCAGTGCACCACTGGTAAGTACAGAAGCAGTGCATCACTGGTGAGTCAGAGAGCAGTGCACCCCGGGAGTACAGAGAGCAGTGCACACTGGAGTAAGAGCAGTGCACCACTGGGAGTACAGGAGGCAGTGCACCTGGGAGTACAGAGAGCAGTGCACCCTTGATACAGAGTATATTCAAGTTGATATATACTAGTATTTATATACAGAGAGTGACCACTAGGGAGTACAGAGAGGGAGTGCACCACTGGGGGTCCGAAAGACAGTGCACCACTGGGAGTACGAGAGCAGTGCACACTAGGGAGTACGAGAGCAGTGCATCCACAGGGCAGTACACAACAGTGCACCACTAGGGATAAGATGCGTCGGGAAACAGAACAAGTGTTTCCTGACGAAGGTCGTACTCATAGATGATCCGCCACTACAGGGGGTTTTAATTTACCGAAGCCGAAGCCTTCCGCTACTTAAAGTTATATATATATATATATATATATTTTATATATATATATATATATATATATATATATATATATATATATATATATATACATACACAGAAGGGTGGACGAGGGCATGGAACCGAGGTCCGTAAATTGACAGTCCGACACTCACTTTGGAGTTAATTAACCCGGGCTTGTAATGGGAAAAACGGAACTAATAGGATATTAATCCCATCAGAGGCACCCGAACCCAACAGTCCTTCCCCCGGGCCAGGAGCTTTTTAAAAGATCTATTCACCCCCCCAAGGCACATCGAATATGGACTCAAATTAAGTTTAATTAACAACTGTCAGTGAATAAACAGAATGAATATGCACTGACAGTTGTTTATAAAATATTAGAGGGTAAGCCCGTGGAAGGCCTCGGTCAGTGACCAAAAAAACACAGTTGCAGGTCATCATATGACTAAGACCCGCGTCGGACTCACTTCTCCTGTTTCCGACAACTCTACATGCGCTGCTGCTGCGTGCGCTGCTGCTACTGCTGCTGCTGCTGCTACTGCTGATTCATAATAAAAACATACAACAAGAAATAAAGCTGCCGACCTAATAAAAAAATACAACAACAAAATACACGCTGCCCTGATTATAATAACAAAAACAAACAGACAATAACGCCCTGTATTCATAAAAACAAACATACAACAAAACAACACGCTGCTGCTGTATTCATAATAACAAACATACAACAGCAGACACATAAACCGCTGCTGTATTATAATAAAAACATACAACAGCAGACACATACACGCTGCGCTGTATTCATAATAACAAACATACAACAGCAGACACATACACCCGCTTCTCCTTTACTCACAACCCCATGGAGGCACAAAGATTTTCAAGACTAGTTTTTTTTGCACATGAACATCGAACCAGCGGCAGAGTGACTTGAACTTTACCTTTGTAAAAAGCCAGAAGAAATAAACAAAAATATATATATATATATATATATATTATATATATATATATATATATATAAAATATATATATATATATATATATAATATATATAATTTAAAAAAAAAATAAAATAATATATATATATATATATATATATATATATATATATATATATACGTATTTTTTGTGTGTGTGTGTGTGTGTGTGTGTGTGTGTGTGTGTGTGTGTGTGTGTTACCATTTTGTCCTAGGCCCTGTCGATTGACACTAGGCCTGTTGTATGTTGTGTGTGTGTGTAAGGAAACACTTGAAAAGTTTCTGCCCCCCCGGGGTTTAACCCGGCCCCCCCGTGCGTGGAAGAGCTTTTCCCACTAGGCCACTTTTTTTGTGTGTGTGTGTGTGTGTGTGTGTGTACTCACC
>WNWK01031809.1:0-22412 GCA_009830355.1 Cherax destructor
GAGATAGCAGAGCTAGAACATATTCAAATATACGGCTACGGCCAGCATAGTGCCCCCACCCAAAAAAAAAAAATTTAATTACTGGGAATGCCTTGGAGTTCTAGATGCTTAACCCTTTAGGGTCCGTGCCGTAGTTCTACGGCTTTGAGTTCAGGGTCCAAACCATAGTTCTACGTCATGAGCTCAGCTCACTCAGATAAGCTGTGAGCGGTAAATTTTTGCCTAGATATGAGAGAATACATGTATGTGGTAAGTGTGCACCACATAAAACAAATCCTCCAGCACACAGTGCATAATGAAAGAAAAAAAACTGAAACCGTAATTTTCAATTAAAACAGCGACTTTGCAGTGTTTTTTCGTATACTTTTTATAGTTGTATTTGCGATTTCTTGGTCTCATTTGATAGAATGGAAGATATATTACAGATATAGAGATGATTTTTGATTGGTTTTAGTCCTGGAAATGGCTTGAAACTGAGCTCAAAGTAGCGGAAATGTTAAATTTTTGCCGATGTTCAAGAGTAAACAAATGACCTCACACGTCTAATACGCGCCAGCTGGTGGGTCTAATATACGTTCACAAATGTGGTGATATTATTTGTACAATTATTACAATATTGCATAACAGTAAACCTTCCATTTTTGGTTTGAATAAAAATTCATTATGTAAATAAAAATAAAAATGGAATTCATTTGTAAAGACTGAAAACGAACTAATGAACAGAGGAAATAACGCTTCATAGCATTTTTGAATATTTATAAATTATTTACATATTTTTAAAAAATCCCAATAATAATCTATAAAATCAATATTAATTTAGAATATTTCAAATTGCAATATTTTAAACTGAGTTAAATTGGCTAAATTACCAATTTCCAATCACTTTATTTTGTAGTTGAAGCAGTTGACTGACGATTTCTTGTGCTCAATCGATAGAATAGAAGTAATACTAATGAAATAGCTAAGAATTTGGTCGACTGGAATAATGTAATTGGCCTAAAATGGGAGTCAAAGTCGCAAAATCGCCGATGCGTAAATATCGCTGACGTATCAAAATTCGTGAGAGCATAATTTCGACAATTTTCAATCAAATTTCGTACTTTTTGTTTTATTACCTTCAGAAAAAGATTCTCTACCATTTCATAAGAAAAAATAATTTTTTTTTTTTTTTTTTTAAATTCTTGGACACTGGTGCACCCTCTGAAATTTGGCCTCTGGACCCTGAAAGGATTATGGGCCTGGTCCCAAACATGCACACTGCCAAAACAATAAACAGTGGAACCTCGGTACTAGAACAGCTCCCTACTCGAACAATTCGGTATTCAAACGCTTTGTTCGATAAAAAAAAAAATCACTCAGTAGTCGACCATTTGCTCAGCACTCAACCAAACAAATACGACCTGCCAGAACTTTGCTGTAAACTATTTCGTGTTTCTTTGCATGTTTTTTTATATTATTTGTATAAATAAGTCACCATGGGACCTAAGAAGAATAGTGATAACAGCCAACCAAAAAGAAAATTGGTTGGGAAAAATTTGTTCGGTAATCGAACAGATTGGCACTCAAACAGCCTTCTGGAATGAATTAAGTTCAAGTACCGAGGTTCCACTGTACTGGAGTGAGAGCAAAGGAAAAAAGTGTACAATAAACCCAATGAAGGGTAGGGACACCATAGACACAATAAGAGAACATTGTGCGAACATCCATGGTCCCAGAAACACTGCCATAACAAGTGTAGAAGTCTTCAAGAGGAAACGCAATGCTTTACTCTACCAAATGCCAGATCAACGAAGCTGTAATAGATACATAAGTAAGTAAGTAAGTTTATTCAGGTATACACAAATACATTATCATACATAGCAGCATATGTGTAGAGAACCTAGGATAACCCAAAAAAGTCAGACAGAGTGACTTATTTCCATTGGGGTCCCTTTTACACTATAATATTTTACATTGTAGGATATATATGTTATTATATTATAAAGGATATATGTATACTAGGAATAAGGTAAAAAGAGTTATTTACATATACATGTGTGTTAGCTAAAAAAATAAAAAATCATTCTCCTCCCTTTCTGTCGCTACATTCATTAGGTACCTTTTGGCTCTCTTCTTGAACTGGCTCATGCTATGACTGGCTTTGACATGTGCAGGCAGTCTGTTCCATTCCTTTATTGCTGTACAATAAAAGGTGTTTGAAGCCTGGCCATTGACTGTGGGAACTACAAAGTTGTGTTCTCTCCCCCTAGTACTATGACTGCTTTGGTTCCCAGCCTTGACAAAATTGGCAGCAAGATATTCTGGACACTGTTTGTGAGCAATTTTATAAACTTGATTTAATTTAAGTTGTTTTACTCTGTCTTCAATATTCAGCATATCCAATTGTTGTAATTCATCCTGCCCTACATGCTCTCTTGGACCCAGGTCCAGGATGAATCTTACCATTTTGTTCTGGGTGATTTGCAGCTTATCTTTCAGTTTTTTTGTCAAGGCAGAGTACCATGAAGAGCAAGCGTAGTCAATATGACATTGTATAAGGGCTAGACATAGGGTCCTGCGAGCCTCAGTAGGTAGACACTGTGCTTGTCTGTAGAGGAACTTCAGTCTGGCATTCGCTTCTTACTACACTGTTACCTATCAATTCTCCTGACATGCATGGGTCAAAGGATTCCCAGATAATTTACTGAGGAAACTGAAGTGATGGATTCCCATTACACCGGATATTAAAATTATTTACCCTGCTCAGTTTATATTTCGTACAAAGAGTATGGCTTCTGTTTTCCTAGATGTAACGATAGTTTGTTGTCTACTAACCATTTGCTGCAGGACTCCAGTTCCAGTGTTAATACATTAGCTATATCTTGTGGGTCTTTACCTGACACTAACAGAGCACTGTCATCCGCATACAGTAGGAGTTTGCACTTGACACTGATGGGCATATCATTTACATAACACAGGAATAAAAAGGACCCAGAATACTACTTGGGGAACTCCACATGCTATCGGCAGTGGTTCTGATTCCGTTTTGTTGATTTTGACAATTTGTTTCCTGTTGCTAAGATAGGGACTTAAACCAGTCTGTGGAACCTAGCTGATAGCTTGAAGTTTCTTACATAATATATTGTGGTTGACAGTATCAAGGCCTTTTGCAAGTCTAAAGCTACCATTCCTATGAGGTTCCCTATCGACATTTCAGTTCTCATGTAATCCATCAGATTAATTAGGAGGTGTCGGTTGAGTAAGATCTCCTAAAGCCTGATTGGTAACTATGAAGAATGTTGTTGTCACTAAGATATTTAACTACTTGACAGTACACCGCCTCTCTAGAATTTTGATATTACACTGAGTATACTAACAGGCCTATAGTTGCTGACATCAGACCTACTATTTTTCTTGGAAGATAGGAGTAACTCTGGCCTCCTTGAACCCCTCTGGCACTGTATTAGTGGTGATGGATAAATTTATTATGTGAGCAATGGGGATTGCCAGTTCAGATGCACCATCTTTTAGGAATTTAGACGGATGTTATCTGGGCCGGTGCTCTTAATTGGGTTTAACCTGCTTAGTTCTTTTTGCACGAAGTCATGAGATACACTTACTAGTTGACAACTGTTTGGAGTTCCCCCTTTTTTGGTATAGTATGTTTTAAACTTATCAGAGTCTGTGTGAAAGGTATTTGATGCAGCTGGTAGCTTACTTACTAATGTTGATGCGACAGCTGAGTAGTATGAATTAAAATATTTGCCACTTTAGTTGTTTCGTGGCATACCTCGTTATCGACATTTAGTACTATGTTAGATCTATTTACTGGTTTATGGCTATTCCCCAACTGTTTGAGTTGTTGCCAGAGCTTTCTAGGGTTATTCTTGTACTCTTCGATTTTTGAACAATAGTGCATTGCCTTTGCGCCTTTTATAAGCCTCTGCACCCTGTTCCTCACCCTTTGGAATTCATTTAGTGCTGCAATATCCTGTCTGTTTGCCTTAAATCTTTTTATCAACTGGTCTCTGAATTTCATATTATCTAATATCTCAGTAGTCATCCAGGGTTCAGTTCTTCGTTTAATCCTAACCTCTTTAACTGGTGCAATATTATCAAGGATGGCAGTGAACATTGTTTTGAATTTTTCCCAGGCATCATTTACGTCCGTGCAACTTGTTATCACTGACCAGTCACAATTGTGTAGCATATTTACCAGTGTTTCTTTACTGTAGTTTTTAGTTGACCTAATTATTATTGTCTTGTGTAGGCCTAGCCGTTCCGTAGTAATTTTCCTGGTACAGTAAATGATGAAATGATCACTAAGACCTGTGGTAATGACCCCTGACTGACTAATGTTCTCTGGGCGGTTACAAAGTATGTGGTCAATTAGGGTGGCTGAGAACTGTGTGATCCGGGTTGGTGTATTAATTAGTTGCGTGTAACTATTTAAACCCAGAATTTGCTTATATATTTTACATAGCCCGTTATTTTGCTGTTGAAAACAGATATTGAGTCCGGACAAGACTCTCGAAAAGTCCTCTAAGAACTGGTCATGGGGGGGGAGGACGGTAACTAGTTCCTACTAAGATGGGTTAGGTCTTGGGAAGCAACTCTTCAAACCATAGAATCTCCATTTTATTGTCATTTAAGTCAGGTCTTGGATTATAGGCTAAGTCGTTCCTTGTGTAGGCACATACCACCATCTTTTCTATTCCTATCTAAGCGTTTTATATTGTAACCTTCTATTTTGACCTCGTCGTCAGTCACCGTATCATCCAACCAGGATTCCGAGATGGATATAACTGCCGCTCTAGTTCTGTTAGCTGGAATCCTAATCTCTGCCAATTTTGGAAGAAGTGATCTTGCGTTGACATGAATAAAGTGAAGGCCTGTTGTCATAAAACAATCATAATCATCAATATATGTAAGGGGTCATTAGCATTAAAAATAGGTAAATCAATGTCATCATTGCTAAAGGGTAACTGTGCCAAAGTGCATTTGTTACACACAAAATGAAATCTGGCACCATTACCATAATTGAACACACATCCATTATGCACCCACCCCTTACACATTTTACATACGGTAAGTTTACTGTTCTTCTTTCGTACCTTAGTACAGTGTATACATGTGTCTGGTGGTGTCTGAGATATTAAGAATGGTTCTATTGTCTGTGCATTACATATATAGTTAAGGTTATCATTACTAGCTACTAGACCGTTATTATCACCATGACTTATCTGTCTGTTTTGCAACTGAACCATAGATTGAGGTCCTGCATTAGTATGGATATCACCACTTAATAGCGCCACTATAAAAGCTGTGCACCATTGTTTTTGTTTGGATATGTGGGGTTGCCATACCTTGCGGCGATAGTGGCACTTACGTTTCTGGTATGATGGCCAGTGTTGAGCTTTCACTTTCCAGGGAGCTATCACCTCATTCACCTTTTCCAGTCCCCATGACTGATTTCCTTCTTCAGAGAAATGCAATATAAGGATGAGTATAATTATGGCAGCCTGAACCCCTCTTACATCAACCATAGTCGCTCTTCACTCTTTATCACTTCACAACAATAATTTTTCTTTTCTTTACTTTTTATTAAAAAACCCACTGATCCTATCAGACACCTTACTTATCCCCTTACTTCACAAACTCCCTTCACTCCACACTTCACAGTCCGGCTTCACCTATCACACATCTAACTCATTTCCATCCTGGCAGGGTAAAAGAAGTTTTAATCAAAGGCGATGTCTGTCCACAGCCCCATCAATCCCATATAGCGGGGCTCGTCGTGTTGTTGCTATTCCTTGTAGAGTTGATGTGTCAGCCATTTTTAAAAGCAGTGAGGGAAAAAACGGCCACTGCCCCTGACAGATTCCTTGAAGTTTTGTCGTTGGATTTGGCGTTTTCTCCTATGTTTCCCTCCTAATGTACACTGGTCAGTTAATATGGAAGTCAGGTTTTGAAAAAATATCCTTGGTTGGTTAATTATTCACTTCTTTCCCACATTTAGCACTGAGGAAAGAACCACCAGTATAGTCTGACAGTTTCCTTGGAGTTTGTTTTGTAGATTTAGCGGTTTCTCCTGTGTTTCCCTCCCATTAACACTGGTGCAGTTGATATGAAAGTCAGCTACTGTCAGTATAGTTAGAACGTCGCTTCGTAGTTGTACGTCTGGCAGTAGCTGGTGTTGAATGCCAGTCAGCCATGTTTAAATGTTCACTTCCTTCCTCACCTGGCACTGAGGAAAAACAACACTACTCTACATTACAGACCTGTCAGTTTCCTTGTAGTTTTGTTGATTAGGTTTTTCCTTATGTTGACTTCACATTAACACTGTGCAGTTGATATGGGAGTCAGTTACTTCAGTGTAGTGGAAAACGTTGCTTTCAGGATTGTACGTCTGGTAGCGGGTCTGGTATTTGAATGCCGGTCTCCTCTTTTGGTCATATTTGGTCCATTTCGCTGTAGTCACCGTCAGTTTTCTTGTCACTGTAAGTTCCTTGTATGTTGTTGCAACAGTTCTTGCAAATAGGCCATCACTGGAGTCTCAACGGCCCAGGGAATGGCAAAATATAGGAGCAGCCTTGTTGTTGCTGATGCCTGCCTGCACACCAGGATACTGCCCCAACAGGGGCAGTATAAAAAAAAAAATTATTTTTGTTTTTCGTCTAATTTCTTTTTTTTTTTTTTTACACAAAGTACTGTTCACTCTGTTTATTGTAAAAATTATTCAATAAGATAGTCCAAACAACAACTGAAAAAAAAAATACTGAAAATGTCATGTGCAGGATGTTTGGGAGGAGCCCGAGCCTATATGTTACTACATAAGGTTGTTTGGGAGGAACCCGAGCCTATATGTCACTACATAAGGTTGTTTGGGGACTTGGTACCGAAAGACCAATGCTAATAGGATTTTTCGGTGGTGCACTTTCCTGTAAATATCTTATCTTTATTTCACAAAAAGTAAAGTGTGTAATTGTTTGAATGTTGAAAAAATATCTGCCCTTTACTTCTACATAAATCCCAAAATATTTGGAATATTTCCAAAAGTGCATCATTAAAAATAAGAACAATTATATTTTTACGATTCCTGTGAATATTATTTCATTTAATCAAATAGTAAAGGCTTATTTAAGTAAAATAAATAAATAACTAACTTACGAGATATTCGCCTGGAAAGGCGCCGGCCACCCGCCTCGGGAAAAAAAAAATCCGAGAAAATCGCTTGTTTCAATGTTTTCCTTATAAAACAAATGTTCTAGTGTAGTTAGCCTCTCTAAAACTCCGTTTTCTCTTACAGGCCAAAGAACACCTTATGGGAAGAAGGGGATTAAATTTTATACCCACATGGCTGATAGAGACTCGCCATATTAGGGCTCATTTTATTTATGCTGGAGCATATAACACGTTTATATGTTATTTATAGAGTTTATTATTTCATATTAGATCAATTATGATAGATAAATAAGCCGTAGAATTGAAATTAGCGTAATAATGAAATAATTTCTGGTGCCTCTCTCAGAGCGGGAATTTTGCCGGCGTCAGCTAATTTTCCCAGACCGTTCCTGATTGACAGGTAGTCTACTTGTAAACTCCGCCTACTTTTATATGATGCCAAACGTCAATTATACCATTAGAATAAATAATACATAAACAACAAAGAAAAAAAATGGAAAAAAATCCTAAAAATATACGGGCTGAGAGCAGGCGAGCTGCGCACATCACCGTCACCATACATGATATAAATGACTATAAATCCTTGTAGAAACGTCGTATTACATTGATTCTTGTACCATTGTGTTGACAATGAGTTAAGCTATTTTTCTATATGATTAACTAAATTTTCATAATTTTTCGATATTTTTTTTCACTCGCGCGCGACCAATGCTCATACTGCTCTTGTGTAGTGGTGTAGGAGACTGAAGCTCTGGTGTAGTGGTGTAGGAGACTGAAGCTCTGGTGTAGTGGTGTAGGAGACTGAAGCTCTGGTGTAGTGGTGTAGGAGACTGAAGCTCTGGTGTAGTGGTGTAGGAGACTGAAGCTCTGGTGTAGTGGTGTAGGAGACTGAAGCTCTGGTTAAGTGGTGTAGGAGACTGAAGCTCTGGTGTAGTGGTGTAGGAGACTGAAGCTCTGGTGTAGTGGTGTAGGAGACTGAAGCTCTGGTGTAGTGGTGTAGGAGACTGAAGCTCTGGTGTAGTGGTGTAGGAGACTGAAGCTCTGGTGTAGTGGTGTAGGAGACTGAAGCTCTGGTGTAGTGGTGTAGGAGACTCTGAGGGAAAAGTAGTGTAAATAGTTTTACGGTTGTTCAGTCAGCCGGGAGTATCATTAATGAGTTACAGCCAGCACTGCCATCTAGCGGGCTGGGGCAAAACTCTTGTTACCGGGTGTCTGTTGAGGGTTTTTACTTTCTATCCCTGTATTAAGATACCAAGATGTTGCAGTGTCAGATAGGATGTGACACCTCCTACAACTGCTGCACCTCTCCTGCCTACAGTATATAAGCTTCCTCTGCTCATATGCTGTTATTCTATTCAAGATTGATGGACTGACAACATCGACTCAAGATTGAGGGACTGACAACCTCACACTCCTCCTGTTCTTCACGATTCTCCTTTGTATGGACTGATGAAGCCACTGTGTGGCGAAACGTTTCCTCAATAAAGATACCCAAGTGTTGCATATGTGTCTAATTTACCAACATTGCAGCAGGCCTGTTGGCCCATACTAGGCAGGTCTTTCACAATCCGTCCCACTAACAGAATATTTGCTCAACCCAATTTTCTGTCTGTCTCTCTGTCTGTCTGTCTGTCTGTCTGTCTGTCTGTCTCTCTCTCTCTCTCTCTCTCTCTCTCTTGTTAAACAACATGTGGGATTGAAATAACACAATGGTGACATGGTAGAAGTTCTAAAATACATTTTTCCTCTTTCCTTCGTCCTTCCATCAACCAGGAAGTTCAGTCATTCCACATAGTAAGAGACAGCCACGTATCAGGAAGATGAGCGGTGTAAGGAAATCTAAAGAAAACACAATACTTTCAGTGCATTGTACATACGAATTCATTATATATATATATATGCTGTATAACCCCTGTGGTTTAGCGCTTCTATTTGATTATAATAATAATATATATATATATATATATATATATATATATATATATATATATATATATATATATATATATATATATATATATATATATATATATATATATACACACACCTGTGAGGTGTGGTCTTTGTTAGTATGATGTGACTGTGAGGTGTAGTCTTGCCCCTTTATAAGCCTGCTTGTCATGTTTCCTTTTATAGTTCCTTGATAATGTGAGTAGTCACGAAAGCACTTGGAATTCCCTATTTTTCATAGTGTTTGTCTTGCATATTTTGATATCACCTGTTTATTGTGATCTTTTGCATATATATATATATATATATATATATATATATATATATATATATATATATATATATATATATATATATATATATATATATATAAGAACATAAGAACATAAGAAAGGAGGAACACTGCAGCAGGCCTGTTGGCCCATACTAGGCAGGTCCTTCACAATCCGTCCCACTAACAGAACACTTGCTCAATCTAATTTTCAATGCTACCCAAGAAATAAGCTTTGATAATTCTATTTACTCATGTGCGAGTCCCACTCAAATCCAACCCCTCTCACTCATGAATTTATCCAACCTAAATTTGAAACTACCCAAGGTCCTAGCTTCAATAACCCTACTAGGCAGACTGTTCCACTCATCAACTACCCTATTTCCAAACCAATACATTCCTATATCTTTTCTAAATCTAAACTTATCTAACTTGAATCCATTATTGCGGGTTCTCTCTTGGAGAGATATCATAAGAACATAAGAACACTGCAGCAGGCCTGTTGGCCCATACTAGGCAGGTCCTTCACAATCCGTCCCACTAACAGAACACTTGCTCAGTCCAATTTTCAATGCTACCCAAGAAATAAGCTTTGACAATTCCATTCACTCATTTGCGAGTCCCACTCAAATCCAACCCCTCTCACTCATGAATGTATCCAACCTAAATTTAAAACTACCCAAGGTCATAGCTTCAATAACCCTACTAGGCAGACTGTTCCACTCATCAACTACCCTATTTCCAAACCAATACTTTCCTATATCCTTCCTATATCCTCAAGACCTTATTTATATCCTCTTTGTTAATACCCATTTTCCACTTGTATACCTCGATCATGTCTCCCCTCATTCTACGTCTTACAAGTGAATGTAATTTAAGGGTCTTCAATCTTTCTTCGTAAGGAAGATTTCTAATGCTATGTATTAATTTAGTCATTCTACGCTGAATGTTTTCTAACGAATTTATGTCCATTCTGTAATATGGAGACCAAAACTGAGCTGCGCAATCTAGGTGAGGCCTTACTAATGATGTATAAAGCTGTAATATAACCTCTGGACTTCTGTTGCTAACACTTCTTGATATAAATCCCAGTAATCTATTTGCCTTATTACGTACGCTTAGGCATTGCTGTCTTGGTTTAAGGTTGCTGCTTACCATCACCCCCAAGTCCTTCTCGCAATCTGTATGGCTAAGTTCTACGTTATTTAACTTATAAGTGCTTGGGTTATGGACACTCCCGAGCTTCAGAATCTTGCATTTATCTACATTGAATTGCATCTGCCACTTTTCTGACCACGAATTAAGTTTGTCTAAATCTTCCTGAAATTCTATGACATCTATGTTTGAATCAATTATCCTACCTATCTTCGTGTCGTCGGCGAATTTGCTCATATCACTAGTAATTCCCTCGTCAAGGTCATTGATATATATTATAAATAACAATGGGCCTAAGACTGATCCCTGTGGAACACCACTTGTTACAAGTCCCCATTCGGATTTAACCCCATTTATGCACACTCTCTGCTTCCTATTGGTGAGCCATGACTCGATCCATGACAGCACTTTTCCCCCAATGCCATGAGCTGCCACTTTCTTTAACAGTCTTGTAGCCTGTCCAGGTCTCTAAGTAGTCCTGCCTGATCCTCGACTGATTTAATTCTTCTCATTAACTTCACATCATCTGCAAACAGGGACACTTCTTAGTCTATCCCTTCCGTTATGTCATTCACATATACCAAAAACAGTACAAGTTAGGACCTGTACTGGGGTGAGTATAATACCCTTGTGGAACCCCACTCGTCACAGGTGCCCACTCTGACACCTCGTCACGTACCATGACTCTTTGTTGCCTCCCTGTCAGATATTCTCTGATCCATTGCAGTGCCTTTCCTGTTACGTGTGCCTGATCCTCTAGCTTTTGCATTAACCTCTTGTGAGGAACTGTGTCGAACGCCTCCTTGCAGTCCAAGAAAATGCAGTCTATCCACCCTCTCTTTCGTGTCTTACTTCTGTTACCTTGTCATAAAACTCCAGTAGGTTTGTGACTCAGGATTTTCCTTCCCTAAAACCATGCTGGTTGTCGTTTATAAGCTTGTGTCTTTCTAGGTGCTCCACCACTCTCCTCCTGATGATCTTCTCCATGACTTTGCATACTATACACGTCAGTGACACAGGTCTGTAGTTTAATGTCTCGTGTCTGTCTCCTTCCTTAAAAATTGGGACTACATTTGCCATCTTCCACGCCTCAGGTAGTTGCCCAGTTTCAATGGATGTGTGAAGATTTGTGTTAGTGGCACACACAACATCTCTGCTCCCTCTTTAAGGACCCACGGAGAAATGTTGTCCGGTCCCACCGCTTTTGAGGTATCGAGTTCACATAGCAGCTTCTTCACCTCCTCCTCGGTTGTGTGTATTTTATCCAGCACTTGTTGGTATACCTCCCTATTCTGAATTCCTGGAGTCCTTCCTGTCTCCTCTGTAAATACTTCTTTAAATCTCATGTTGAGCTCCTCACATACCTCTTGGTCGTTTCTTGTGAACTCCCCAATTTCCTTCCTCAGCCTGATTACCTGGTCCTTGACTGTTGTTTTCCTCCTGATGTGGCTATACAACAGCTTCGGGTCAGACTTTACTTTTAATGCTATATCATTTTCATATTGTCGCTGAGCCTCCCTTCTTACCTGTGCATATTCGTTTCTGGCTCTTCGGCTAATCTCTTTATTTTCCTGGGTCCTTTGTCTTTTGTACTTTTTCCATTCTCTATTACACTTAGTTTTTGCCTCCCTACACCTCTGGGTGAACCAAGGACTCGTTCTGGTCTTCCCATTACTTCTGTTTCCGTTGGGGACAAACCTCTCCTCTGCCTCTTTGCATTTGGTTGTCACATATTCCATAATTTCTTTTACTGGTTTTCCTGCCAATTCTCTCTCCCACTGAACTTCTTGTAGGAAGTTCCTCATACCTGTGTAGTCCCCCCTTTTGTAATTTCGTTTCTCCCTTCCTATTCCTGTTCCCCTCTCCACTTGTAGCTCAACTATATAATCAAAACACAGAACCAAATGATCACTAGCTCCAAGGGGCCTTTCATACGTGATATCCTCGATGTCCGAACTACTCAAGGTGAATACTAGGTCCAGTCTTGCTGGATCATCCCCACCTCTCTCTCTGGTAGTGTCTCTAACATGTTGATGCATGAGGTTTTCCAGTACCACATCCATCATCTTTGCTCTCCATGATTCAGGACCCCCGTGGGGCTCCAGGTTTTCCCAATCAATCTCCTTGTGATTGAAATCACCCATAACTAGTAACTTTGCTCTTTCACTTCCTCAAATCCCCACCTGTTCTTAATGAGCAGTGCAACTCCTCCTCCCCCTCTGCTCCCTCTATCTGTGTTAGTTACCATTTTGTGTGTGTGTGTGTGTGTGTGTGTGTGTGTGTGTTAGTTAGTTACCATTTTGTCCTAGGCACATGTCGATTAGACACTAGGCCTGTTGTGTGTGTGTGTGTGTGTGTGTGTGTGTGTAAGGAAACACTTCGAAATGTTTCGGCCCCGCCGGGAATTGAACCCGGGCCCTCTGTGCGTGAAGCGAGAGCTTTAGCCACCATGCCACCGGGGCGTGTGTGTGTGTGTGTGTGTGTGTGTGTGTATGTGTGTGTGTGTATGTGTGTGTGTGTATATGTGTGTGTGTGTGTACTCACCTAGTTGTGGTTACAGGGGTCGAGTCACAGCTCCTAGCACCGCCTCTTCACTGGCCGCTACTGGGTCTCTCTCCCTTCGCCATGAGCCTTATCATACCTCTTCTTAAAGCTATGAATGGATCCTGCCTCCACTACATCGCTTCCCACGCTATTCCACTTCCTGACCACTCTGTGACTGAAGAAATACTTCTTAACATCCCTGTGATTCATCTGCTTCTTCAACTTCCAGCTGTGACCCCTTGTTGCTGTGTCCCATCTCTGGAACATTCTGTCTCTGTCCACCTTGTCAATTCCTCTCAGTATTTTAAATGTCGTTATCATGTCGTCCCTTAATCTCCTGTCCTCCAGTGTCGTCAGGTCGATTTCCTTTAACCTCTCCTCGTAGGACCTACCCCTTAGCTCCGGGACTAGTAGTGTTGCAAACCTTTGCACTTTCTCTAGTTTCATAATGTGCTTGGCTAGGTGTGGGTTCCAAACTGGTGCTGCGTACTCCAGTATGGGCCTAACGTACACAGTGTACAGGGTTCTGAAGGATTCCTTATTAAGATGTCGAAATGCTGTTCTTAGGTTTGCTAGGCGCCCGTATGCTGCAGCAGTTATTTGGTTGATGTGCGCCTCAGAAGATGTGCCTGGTGTTATACTCACTCCAAGATCTTTAACCTTGGGTGAGGTTTGTAGTCTCTGGCCCCCTAGACTGTACTCCGTCTGTGGTCTTCTTTGCCCTTCCCCAATCTTCATGACTTTGCACTTGGTGGGGTTGAACTCCAGGAGCCAATTCCTCGACCAGTCCTGCAGCCTGTCCAGATCCCTTTGTAGTTCTGCCTGATCCTCGTCCGATTGAATCCTTCTCATCAACTTCACATCATCTGCAAACAGGGACACTTCGGAGTCTATTCCTTCCGTCATGTCATTCACAAATACCAGAAACAGCACCGGTCCTAGGACTGACCCCTGTGGCACCCCACTCGTCACCGACGCCCACTCTGACACCTCGCCACGAACCATGACTCGCTACTGTCTTCCTGACAGGTATTCCTGATCCATTGAGTGCCTTCCTGTTATCCCTGCCTGGTCCTCCAGCTTTTGCACTAATCTCTGTGTGGAACCGTGTCAAACGCCTTCTTATAGTCCAAGAAAATGCAATCCACCCACTCCTCTCTCTCTCTTGTCTTACTGTTGTCACCCTGTCATAGAACTCCAGTAGGTTTGTGACACAGGATTTCCCATCACTGAAACCGTGTTGACTGCCGTTGATAAGCTCATTCCTTTCTAGGTGTTCCACCACTCTTCTCCTGATAATCTTCTCCATGACTTTGCATACTATACATGTCAGTGACTCTGGTCTGTAGTTAAGTGCTTCATGTCTGTCTCCTTTTTTAAAGATTGGGACTACATTTGCTATCTTCCATACCTCAGGTAGTCTCCCTGTTTCGATAGATGTGTTGAATATTGTTGTTAGGGGTACACAAAGTGCCTCAGCTCCCTCTCTCAGAACCCATGGAGAGATGTGATCCGGCCCCGTCGCATTTGAGGTATCTAGCTCACTCAGCAGCCTCTTCACTTCTTCCTCGGTTGCGTGTATTGTGTCCAACACTTGATGGTGTACCCCACCTCTCTGTCTTTCTGGAGTCCCTTCTGTCTCCTCGATGAATACTTCTTTGAATCTCATGTTGAGTTCCTCACACACTTCGCAGTCATTTCAGCCTGATCACCTGGTCCTTGACTGTTGTTCTCCTCCTGATGTGGCTGTACAACAGTTTTGGGTCACATTTGGCTTTCCCTGCTATGTCATTCTCGTATTGTCGTTGGGCCCCCTTCTTACCTGTGCATATTCGTTTCTGGCTCTACGACTGCTCTCCTTATTTTCCTGGGTCCTTTGCCTTCTATACATCTTCCATTCCCTGGCACACTTGGTTTTGGCCTCCCTGCACCTTTGGGTGAACCATGGGCTCGTCCTGGCTTTTTCGTTGTTTCTGTTTCCCTTGTGTACAAACCTCTCTCAGCTTCCTTGCATATTGTTGTCACCTATTCCATCATCTCGTTTACTGCTTTCCCTTCCAGTTCTCTGTTCCACTGAACCCATTTAGGAAGTTCTTCATGCCCGCATATTCCCCTTTCTTGTAGTTTGGCTTCATTCTTCTGGCCCTATCTGCCTCCCCGTCCACTTGTAACTCTACTTTTAATCAAAGCTTAAAACCATATGATCACTGGTCCTGAGGGGTCTTTCATGTGTGATGTCCTCAATATCTGCAGTACTCAAGGTGAATATTAGGTCCAGTCTCGCTGGTTCATCCTCTCCTCTCTAGTATCCCTTACATGTTGGTACATGAAGTTTCAGTTGTTACATTTTGTCCTAGGCACTGTCAATTAGACATAGGCCTGTTGTATGTATGTGTGTGTGTGTGTGTGTGTGTGTGTGTGTGTGTGTGGAAACACTTCGAATGTTTCTGCCCCACGGTTGAACCGGCCCCTCCGGGGTGAAGATTTACCACTGCGGGGCATGTGGTGTGTGTGTGTGTGTGTGTTTAGTTACCATTTTGTCCTAGGCACATGTCGATTAGACACTAGGCCTGTTGTATGTTGTGTGTGTGTGTGTGTGTGTGAGTGTGTAACGAAACACTTGAAATGTTTCGGCCCCGCCGGGAATTGAACCCGGCCCTCCGTGCGTGAAGCGAGAGCGCTAGCCACCATGCCATCGGGCGTGTGTGTGTGTGTATGTGTGTGTGTGTGTGTGTGTGTGTGTGTGTGTGTGTGATGTGTGTGTGTGAGTGCATATTCACCATTTTATGGTTAGAGACCTTTCCTCTCAACTTAACGCTCATCATATTTACACCTCATAGCCTACTGGGCCCATTGATACCTTATCTTCAAACTTTGTAAGGAGCCAGCCACCGTTCCTTCATATAAATCATTCTTATTCACCCTGTGGTATAAGAAATAATTTGTGTTTAAACTACCAACTATTTTATCGTATATTCGCTCATGCCTCTCGTGCATTCTATCCCTGTCTACCATATCAAGTCTACTTAATACTTTGTAATTAATTATCTTGTCTCGTCTGGTTCTTTCATCCTCTAATTTCGTCATGTTCATTTCCGTAGCCTTTCCTCAGTTCATTTACCTTAGCTCTGGCACTTTTCTCGTCGCATATCTCTTCACTCTTTCTAGTTTATTAACATGTTTTATCATAAACGTTAGCCAAAGAAAGCACCCTAAAGGAAAATATAGAATATAAGTTTGGTGGGTCTGTGTCATATAATAGTGGTATACAATTCCGACAAGTATATATGATATGCAGTGCTAGTCACGGCATTATGCCGGGTGAGCGCCCCAGCATAATGCCATGACGAAAATCAAAGGCCTACCATACAGGGGGTCCTTCTCATCAGTGCATTATGCCGTGTAGCAGCAGTTACCATGACGTCACGGCCTGCCGCCACACCCACAGTGACTTCTCAGTGCTCACGTGGCTGCCGTGGTGAGAGGAAGTGTTTCACTTTTGTCTCTCATCCGCCCCATCTTTTGTCCAGGGGTTCCCTTTGGTTTTGGTGCTATACATGTTTGATTATGGGTAAAATGAAGTCTTTAACACCTAAAACTATAGCTCAAATCATAGGGCTTCACAAAGCTGGGCACCAGACGAAAGAAATAGTGGAGAATGTTGGTGTGTGGGGCGTTCAGTGAGGAACTGGGTGCAGCGTTTCAAGGCTGGTTGCAGTGTCGAGTTACCGTCTGCCAAACCTCGGCCTGGCCCCTCCAAGAAGACATCTGTTCGTACCTTAACTGTGTTAAAGAAGCAGTTAGGGAGTACACCTGCTAGAGAATTGAAAGAAAAGAACCCACAACTTCTCTCAGAGGTGTCTGTAAGAACTGTTAACAGACGTGTCAGAACTGGGCTAAAGTAGTCACCGCCAGGTTAAGAAACCGATCCTCTCCAAGCCACCGAAGAAATGTATCCTAGATTTTGCAAAGAAATATCTTCACTGCAATCCTCAACAGTGGTCTAAAGAACTTTGGAGTGATGAAGCAACTTTTACCGTCACCTGTAATCGTGAGGGACGTGTACTGGCCATGAGGTAGTGACCCGCTAGACCCACGCTACACCTGGTGTGACCACCGAACACCCAGACTTGCTAATGGTTTGGGGTGTTTCAGTGCTCAGAGTGTTGGTGAACACACTGTGCTTCCCAAAACCAGTATATGAACCAGTATAATTACCTGGAGTTATTGTGTGATAATTTACCTGCGCGTTTGACAAGTGTGGGGCTACGGTTTTTATGCAGGACGCTGCACCGTGTCATACCACCAAATCTGTAGTTCAGTGGCTTAAGGACTGAAGTGAGGTTCTTTAATGACTGGCCAGGCAATTCCCCAGACCTAAACTCTATTGAGAACCTCTGCTCAATAGTGTAACGAAGTTTACTAGGCAAGGATATCAGTTCGATCCCGCGGCTGGAGGCTGCTCTACGTGAGGCATGGAATAATATACTTCCCAATCCATAAAAAATATGTGTTAGAGTCTTCCTACACTGCTGAGGGACGTGTTTAAGCGTAAAGGACGCAGCACCAAGTATTAAAACCTCAGTAAAAGTGCAAATATATATATTATAATCTTTCATGGTATGTATGTGTTTTCGTACGTGTGTGTGGAAGGGGCGGCATAATCCCATGACAACAGTTAGTATCTTTATTCCGAGGAATTTTGCATACACAACAGGCTTCTTCAGTCGAATACAAAAGAGGCTGCAGAAGCAGTGAAACGCAAAAATGAAGTAATCAGTCCTTCATTCTCAAAGACGTAGTTCTGAGGTGGTCATTCTCTCAGAACTGGTTTCCAGGCTGAGGACTGACCATCCAGAAGTACGTCTACGAGGTGTAGGCTTCACAAAGTTTAAATGCACCGGGTTCACACAGGAAGGGTTATTATCGGAGTTTCCCAGGTCCAGCAATGGGCCAACACCTAAAACGAACCCTAGAACCAACAGCAGTAAGTCTAACAAGACTACCAGTAATGTACTTGACACCACTTCCGTAGTAAATGGCGGTATTCAACTCACCCTTTACTTTTTCAAATATTATACTTATGACCAGCTGAACCTTCAGGAAGATGTCGTATCCTGGCAGGGTCGTTATTGTCACCGGGAACGCCTTCCGCCTGAACAGAAGTTTAGGAAAAATAAGTAATGACTTAGAATAATAATAATAATAATTAATTTTTTTTATAAGTACTTAAAATAAAAATAAATAAAATAAAAATTGGCCGCCTTTGGTTCCAGTTAGATTTTATGGCAGGAGAATCTTCTAAGCCCATCAGATCTTCTTTGGATGTTTTGAAGAACTAATGTTAGTTACCCTGGGTAGGCGGTGTCAGTCCGATGTTCAGGAAATCCTGTCAATACTGGTTTATAGTATCTCACTCTACTCCCGTTGGCTGACTGTATAACCCCTGTGGTTTAGCGCTTCTTTTGATTATAATAATAATAATTAATCCCGCTGACTGAGTTCTCGCTCCAATAAATCTAGAGTCTACTCTGGAGGACCAAGACAGTAGCTATTACACTGGTCTACTGCCAAAATATTTTAGAAATAAAACCGGTCATTCTTCACTAATTTTGGGAACACTGAATATGGAAATGATGCTAAAAATTACAGATTTGCTCTATTATAAAGTTACTGACACAGACCAGTTTCTGTTATCCTTGACTTGAGAAAGAAGGGGAGCAAATAAACTATATAGGGAAAAGGCTTTTGATTTAAACCCACAATGCAACATTGTTTAGAAAATACACTCGATTTCATATATTTCTCATCAATAGCTGTTTTTCATGTTCCTTCTC
Source organism: Cherax destructor (assembly GCA_009830355.1). NCBI lineage: Eukaryota > Metazoa > Arthropoda > Malacostraca > Decapoda > Parastacidae > Cherax > Cherax destructor. Next base: position 18,922 of record WNWK01031809.1, read on the forward strand.
TTATTTTGATGAGGATGGGACAGGCTTGTGCTGAATGGACCGTCAATTGACTTACTTTGATTTAAGCACAGTTTGTTATTGTGGCATCTCTGTTAACAAAAAAGGATCATTCACTTACAATTAATGTTGCCATTCTAACTAAATAGCATTAGATCATTCCTGGAAGTCATAAAGTGGCATGTGACAAACCCCGTTTAGTGTTTGTTTTATATTGACTCATTTTTCCAGCCAAATTCATATCGGTAGACCTCGTAAATATGTGGACAGTGTAGATAACTTCATCTATGTTTGTGGAGAATTAACTTTTGCCTTTCCAGAGCCTGCTGTAACTCATGACTAGGAAAGCCTGTCACCTTATTTTAGTGATAAGAATGGATACCAGGCCTAGAGATGGTGCGACACATAGGCTGCAATACTTGTGCAACACATAGGCTGCAATACTTGTGCAACACATAGGCTGCAATACTTGTGCAACACATAGGCTGCAATACTTGTGCAACAAACCTTCACCAGTGCTTGACTCACTGGACTTAAAATCATGGAGCTGCTGGTTTGATAATTTCTTGTCCTCAATCATTTTTATTCTCTTCATTAATTCGACATCATCTACAAACACCGATACATATTTATCTCTTCTGGAATATCATTTAGATATATCCAGGAACAACATTGCTCTTAATATCAATTCATCACAGTCGGGTTGAGTGATGCTGAGCGGCATTTTTCTGTCGGGTGTTTATCTGAGGGCTAGGCGGCTAGCTTCTCTGTTTTTGCTCCATGTCCTTGGATCAAGACTATGCACACCTCCCTACCCCTACCACCCATGAACAACCTAGCTCCAATTCCTTGGATGAAGAGGATCTTCATCTCTCCCACCCATCCTCCATTCCTGTTCCAACTCCTTGAATCAAGATCCCACACACCACCCTCATACTGCAACCTGCTCGATTTCCTTGGACCAAGATACCCCAAACCTCCCTTCGCCTACCACCAAAGACCATCTTACTAGAGGTCCTTGGATCAAGATCTCACACACCTCCCTCTTCCTCCACCCTACTCCAATTCCTTGAATCAAGATCCCCGAAACCTTCTTCCCTTTCTCTCAGTCCATAACTCTTCCCCTACCAAACTACCCAAGACCACCCATGATCCATCTCCTCTGATCAAAAGCACCCTCCCTTACTGCACGCCCCTACCCACCCTCTCTTCCATCCAAGATCATGCCCCAATTCCTCGGATCAAGATTCCTACTCCAGCTCAAATAAGAGCACTTAATACCCAAGACAAACCTACATAGCTCCTCTCCCTATGGCAAAAACCATCCATGCTCCACTTCCTCGAATCAAGAGCTCCTGTCCTACTAAATACCAACCAGAACTCCTAAATCCTTTTCGCAATCAGTAGTATGAAGATCTACATTATTCAGTTTATTTGTGGCATGGTTATTGTCTTGTCCAACATTTAGAACTTTGCATTTGTCTATATTAAACTGCATCTGCCACTTCTCCGACCACTGCATCAGTCATTCAAATCATCCTGGAGTGCTCTAATGTCCTCATTAGAATGAATTGACGGCCTATTTTGGTGTCATCAGCAAATTTGCTTATGTCGCTATTTATTCCCTCATCTATGTCGTTTATGTAAATTGTGAACAACAAGGGGCCCAACACTGACCCCTGTGGAACACCGCTTGTGACGTGCCCCCATTCTGATTTCTTCCCATTTATGCAAACTCTCTGCTGCCTATTTGTCAACCATGCCTTTACCCAGGAAAAAAATTCTCCTCCTATTCCGTGTGCCTTAAGTTTCCCCAGTAGCCTCTGATGTGGAACTCTATCGAAAGCTTTACTGAAGTCCATATACACAATATCATATTCATTATCATGATCTTCCTCCTCAAACACCTTAGTGAAACCGTGTTGAGATTCATTAATCAATTTATGCTTTTCAAGATGGCTACGAATTGCTTCGGCAATTATTGATTCCATAAATTTTCCCACTATGGAGGAAAGGCTTATTGGTCTACAGTTCGAAGCTAAACACCTGTCACCTGCCTTTTAAATAGGTATTACATTTGCCATTTTCCACTTATCAGGCACTATGCCAGTTTGCAGTGATATGTTGAAAAGATTAGCCAAAGATTTGCAAAGTTCCTCTTTACATTCCTTAAAAACCCTTGCAAACAATTCATCAGGGCCTGAGGATTTGTGAGGTTTTAATTTCTCTATTTGTCTGAGGACCATGTCACTAGTTACCCCAATCGTCAGGTACCTGGTTGTGCATCAGGAATAGTGGGTTATGTTGATGACACAACAATTCTCGTAGGTGGGTGGGGTTAGATGCTATAGGGAGGATTATAAGTGTTTTTGGGGCAGCTACGGGGATGAGGATTAACAGGGTTAAATCTAAATTGTTAGAGGTGGGGACGTGGGTGGGCGGGAACTTGGGGAAGAGGTATGGTTGGCATGTTGTTGAGTGCTTGAAAATTTGTGGGATAATTTATTGTAATGATGCGAGTAGGGCGAGGGATGAAAATTCTTCTAAGGTGGTAACGGCGACAATAGCGCGAATGAGTGGATGGAGACCGGGAGATGTGACGTTAATGCAGAGGGTTATGGTAGTGAATGTTTTACTGATACCCACTCGTGGGGAGAGATGTTGAATTATTACAGCGGAGAGCGTTGCGGTATATATGGGGTTTTGGTAGACATTGGCTCAATAAGGAGGTTGTCATGACGCCGGTTAGTAAGAAGGTTTGGGGTTGATACCCTTACATAGGAGGCTTATAGGGATATATGTAAAGCAGAGATATGTGGAGGAGGGAGGGTGGGGGTAAGCGGGTGAGAGTGGTCATGTGTGAGGTACAGAGGTGGTGGAGTGGACGTGACCTGAGTTTATGTGAGGCAATGTTGAGGGTTTTACTAGTCGTCAGAGAGCCAAGGGGTTTTCGGGTGGGGTTTGGACAAGCTTGGGGGAGGGGGTATAGTGCAGGGGGTAGCAGAGTACCCAAAGTATAATTGGCGGGCGACTTGGGTAGGTTTCCGGAAGTTGAGGCTGAGGGCGAGGGTTGGGGAGACGGTTTTCGATTCCTACATGGAATTTTGGCTTCTAAAGCGCAATTGTTTTTAATGGGTTTAGAGTGAGGGTACTTGTTTGAGATGTGGGTTTTGGATACGTCGTACCATGCGGTGTATTTTTGTGAAGATTTAGGCGGGGTACGGGAATGGTTTGGACGGGTTCTTAGGAGTGTAGGTGGTGTGGGCTTTGATGTTAGGGGCTTTAAGCCTGGATATTTGTGGGTTTGGGGAAAATGTACGAGAGGGTTAATGTACCTGGTGGTTGATTTCATATATGTGTCGGGGTATGCGCGAGGTAGTGGGTGGGAGGCGGGTTCGTGCCTTGGCGGACATTTTTACAGGACGAAATGTAGGAATCAGGGTTTGTATGGGAGAACTTGGGTTGAAGCTTTTCTGAGGGTTATAGAACGATGA
>WNWK01031810.1:0-22412 GCA_009830355.1 Cherax destructor
GGGAATAAGTCTGTTGAGTGTACCTGGTAAAGTGTATGGTAGTTATTATTGAAAGAATTAAGAGTAAAACAGAAAGCAGGATAGCAGATGAACAAGGGGCTTTAGGAAAGGTAGGGGGTGTGTAGACCAAGTGTTTACAGTGAAACATATAGGTGAACAGTATTTGGATAAGGGTAAAGATGTTTTTGTGGCATTTATGGATTTGGAAAAGGCATATGATAGGGTAGATAGGGGGCAATGTGGCAGATGTTGCAGGTGTATGGAATAGGAGGAAGGTTACTGAAAGCAGTGAAGAGTTTTTATGAGGATAGTGAGGCTCAGGTTAGAGTGTGTAGGAGGGAAGGGACTATTTCCCAGTAAAAGTGGGCCTTAGACAAGGATGTGTGATGTCACCGTGGTTGTTCAATATATTTATAGATGGGGTTGTAAGAGAAGTGAATGCGAGGTCTTGGCAAGAGGTGTTGGGCTAAAAGATAAAGAAGCAAATACAAAGTGGGAGTTGTCACAGTTGCTTTTGCTGATGACACTGTGCTTTGGGAGATTCTGAAGAGAAGCTGCAGAGGTTGGTGGATGAATTTGGTAGGGTGTGTAAAAGAAGAAAATTGAAAGTGAATATAGGAAAGAGTAAGGTGATAGGATAACAAAAGAATAGGTGACGAAAGATTGGATATCAGATTGGAGGAGAGAGTATGGAGGAGGTGAATGTATTCAGATATTTGGGAGTGGACATGTCGGCGGATGGGTCTATGAAGGATGAGGTGAATCATAGAATTGATGAGGGGAAAAGGGTGAGTGGAGCCTTGGAGTCTGTGGAGACAAAGAACCTTGTCCATGGAAGTAAAGAGGGGAATGTATGAGAGTATAGTTATACCAACGCTCTTATATGGGTGTGAAGCATGGGTGATGAATGTTGCAACGAGGAGAAGGCTGGAGGCAGTGGAGATGTCATGTCTGAGGTCAATGTGTGGTGTGAATATAATGCAGAGAATTCGGAGTTTGGAAATTAGGAGGAGTGCGGGATTACCAAAACGATTGTCCAGAGAGCTGAGGAGGGGTTGTTGAGGTGGTTTGGACATGTAGAGAGAATGGAACGAGACAGAGTGACTTCGAGAGTGTATAAATCTGTAGTGGAGGGAAGGCGGGGTAGGGGTCGGCCTAGGAAAGGTTGGAGGGAGGGGTAAAGGAAGTTTTTGTGCGAGGGGCTTGGATTTCAGCAAGCATGTGGAGCGTATTTGATAGGAGTGAATGGAGGCATATGGTTTTTAATACTTGACGTGCTGTTGGAGTGTGAGCAAAGTAACATTTATGAAGGGATTCAGGGAAACCGGCAGGCCGGACTTGAGTTCTGGAGATGGGAAGTACAGTGCCGGCCCTCTGAAGGAGGGGTGTAAATGTTGCAGTTTTATAACTGTAGTGTAAAGCACCCTTCTGGCAAGACAGTGATGGAGTGAATGATGATGAAAGTTTTTCTTTTTCGGGCCACCCTGCCTTGGTGGGAATCGGCCGATGTGTTAATAAAAAATAAAAAAATAAATACATGAGTGGGTGTGGATGGGTGTGAGCTTGTACTAGGTCAGATGCAGTGCTCCTTTCTTAAGTGAATGTAACCTGACCTGTACTAATTCCTTAAGTGGAAGTGACCTGACCAGGTGGTCGGCTGGACAATTATATGAGTGGGTGCGGTTGGGTGTGAATTGGTCCTGACTAGGTTGTGCTACTAGGTCAGATGCAGTGCTCCTTCCTTAAGTGAATGTAACCTGACCTGGCTGGGTCGGGGCATTGGCTTAAGCCGTTGGAGATTTGGACCTGCCTCGCATGGGCCAGTAGGCCTGCTGCAGTGTTCCTTCTTTCTTATGTTCTTATGTACCTCTAACTTCAACTTGTAACTTTCTCTTCATACATCATGGCTTATTTACAGTGGAATATCAGAGGCCTCAGGGGTAACTGGGGTGAGCTTCAGGTGTTACTCTCCCAGTTTTCCTCTGTTGGGGTCTGTTTGCAAGAACCCAAATTAGAATCCGCTGTTATCCGTCCCTTTTTGGGCTATGATTTGTTATATTCATCGGATCCTTTTTCTGATGGAACCTTTAACGAAAGTGCTCTTCTTATACACACTAGTATTCCATACCGTCAGCTCTATGTTCATTCTTCTCTACATTACACTGCAGCCCATATCCACTTGATAAGTGGTATACACTGTTCTTTATATGTATCTCTTCCCTTCTCGGGCATTGTCTATCCCAGATATTGATTTTCTGGTTTCTTCCTTGCCGCCACCCCTTCTGTTACTTGGTGATTTTAACGCACGCCATTTTCTCTGGGGGGGGTCGCACTGTGACTCCCGTGGCGTTCAGTTGGAGGTATTTCTTGCTTCTCTCCCCCTCCATATTTTAAATACGGGTAGTCCCACCCATTTTGATCCTTGAACTCATTCTTTCTTTGCATCGATCTCTCCATCTGCTCTTCCACAACTGTCCTCGACTTCACCTGGTCTGTCCTCCCGGACTTGCATGACAGCGATCATTTTCCAATCATCCTCATGTCCCCTTTGTATTCTCCACCTCCTCGTAGCCCACGCTGGCAATTTGACCGGGCGAAATGGAACCTTTACACACATCGTACTGCTTTTCATGAGGCTCCTTCTTCGTCCTGCATTGATGAGGTTTTACATTTCTTCTCGTCCTCCATCTTAACCGCAGCTTCACATTCTATCCCCCAAACCTCGGGCAAGCATTCTCAGAAGTGTGTGCCTTGGTGGTCTTCTGCTTGTGCTCGGGCAGTACTTTTGAAACGCGCTGCATGGGGCAGGTACTGGTATAACAGAACCACAGAGATACTCCTTGATTTTAAGCAGAGGAGAGCAATTGCTCGCCGTGTCATACGCGATGCTAAACGCACTTACTGGCGGGATTACGTTTCCACCGTCACTTCAGCTTCCTCGATGAGTGCAGTCTGGAAGAAAGTGCGGAAATTGAGTGGTAAATTCTTCCCCGACCCGGCTCCTGTTCTTCAGGTTGCCGGTGTCGATATAGCACATCCTCTTGCCATTGCCACTGAAATTGGTAATCATCTGGTCCGCATTTCTCAGGGGCTCCATCTATGCCCCTCGTTCCTTTCTTCTAAGTCTGCCAGCGAGTTAAAGCTCTTAGATTTTTTCTCTCTCAGAGAAGAATTTTATGATGTGCCTTTTACCCTTCAAGAAGTGGAGACAACACTCTCCGCTTGTCGATCATCGGCAGCTGGGCCAGACGGCATACATAATTGTATGCTACAGCATTTACATCAGTCTGCTCTTGCTGTCCTCTTAAGACTCTTTAATCTTATATGGTCGCAAGAAGTTATTCCCCAGCTGTAGAAGTCTGCTATTGTTCTCCCTTTTCGCAAACCGGGTACTACGGGACATGATGCCTCCCACTACCGTCCCATCGCTCTTACAAGTGCAGTTTGCAAGGTGATGGAACGTCTTGTTAATAGACGTTTGATGTGGTATTTAGACACACAGTAGTCTCTCCACTAGTCAATATGGCTTTCGTAAGGGTCGTTCTGCCATTGACCCCTTACTGCGCTTGGATACATATACAGTGGACCCCAGAGTAACGAGCATAATTCATTCGAGAAGCCTGCTCAAGTGCCATTACCGAACAAATTTTCTCCCGTAAGGAATAATGTCAAGTAGGTTAGTCCATTTCAGACCCCCAAAAATACACTTACAAAACGCACTTACAATATTATACTTACATTACACACACAACCCGCACATATAAAAAGAGAGGAGCTTACGACGACGTTTCAGTCCGACTTGGACCATTTACAAAGTCACACTAACACACAGGACAGGTGTGTTTGTTGTTCCAGTCACGGTATTGTGCCTTTTTTTTTATTTATACTTACATAATTGTACGATTTCCGAGGTGCTTGTAATTTGGGGGTCCACTGTATTCGTAATGCCTCTGCTAAAAACCACTCAGTTATCGCCATCTTTTTTGACCTTGAGAAGGCTTATGACACAACTTGGAGGTATAATATCTTGGCCCAGGCCCACTTCTTAGGCCTCCGTGGCAATCTACCATTTTTCCTTAAGGCCTTCTTAACTGAAAGACATTTCCGTGTCTGGGTTAGTAATGTGCTTTCCCCGGAGTTCGTCCAAGCTGAAGGTGTCCCCCAGGGATGTGTTCTGAGCACAACACTTTCTCCTTGCTATAAATAATCTGGCATATGTTCTCACATCCAATATTTGGTCATCGCTCTATGTTGATGACTTTGCTATAGCTTGTGCGGGTGTTGACTGTCACCTCATTGCAGCTTCCCACCAGCATGCCATCAACTGGGTTTCCGATTGGGCCACCACTCATGGGTTTAAATTTTCTAGTGGTAAAACTCAAATTACGTTTACTAGACGTTCAGTGGTCTCCGATCATCCATTGTACCTATTCGGCTCTCATATCCCAGAACATGATACAGTCAGGTTTCTCGGTCTCCTGTTTGACCGTTGATTGTCCTGGAAACCTCACATTACCTCTTTGAAGGCGACTTGTCATAGGATTGTCACAGATGTTAGTAGACGCTCTTTATTTGTTCATCGACCCTGTTTACTTCGTCCCTTTTCTCTTCGTCTACATTCGCTCTTGTCTTTGTTGTTGTTGTATGTTCGCCGGTACATCCGGCCCGGGTCTTCTCCAAATGGTGACCCGGCATTGGCCCCCTGGGTAGAGGGTGTCTTGTCTTCGTTGTTGTATGTTCGCCGGTACATCCGGCCCGGGTCTTCTCCAGTCTTGTCTTCCCTTCAACTACCTCCTTTATACGTTCATGTGACATCTCTCTTTCCCCTACCCCCTTGGGAAGTTCCTGCTGTCCGTGTCTGTTCTTTTCCTCTGCCTTGCGCAAAAGCCCAACTACCTACGGCGGCTTCTCGCTCTCTTTTTCTAGACCACTTCCATTCTCATTCCCATGCCATTGCTGTGTACACCGATGGTTCTAAGTCATCAGACAGCATCGGATTCGCAGCAGTGTTTCAGGACAGCATCGTGCGAGGGCATCTATTATCCTCGGCTAGCATATTTACGGCTGAATTGTATGCCATTCTTGTGGCACTTATCTGTATTGCATCTATGCCTGTGTCACCATTTGTGGTCGTTTCAGACTCCCTTAGTGCTTTACAGGCTATCCGAAAATTTGATACACCTCACCCCCTAGTTCTTCGTATCCAACTTTGGTAATATCATATCTCTAGCAAACACAAAGATATTGATTTTTCCTGGGTCCCTGGTCATGTTGACGTACAGGGCAATGAACAGGCAGACACTGCTGCGCGGTCAGCAGTATGTGACCTTCCAGTTTCATATAGAGGTGTTTCATTGACGGACTATTTTTCAGTCATTGCTACCCACCTTCGCACCCGTTGGCAACAACGCTGGTCTGACCTGCTAAATAACAAACTTCATTCTATTAAACCGAGTATAGGTTTCTGGCCTTCTTGTCACCAATGTCTTATATGCAACACTTGGGTATCTTTATTGAGGAAACGTTTCGACACACAGTGGCTTCATCAGTCCAATACAAAGCAGAAAGGTGTAAGGAGAAGAGAAGTTTGATTTAATCAGTCCCTCGGCCTGGAGTCGATGTGTTCAGTCCATCAATCTTGTAGAAACTACAGCATAGGGCGTAGTAGTGGCTTATATACTGTAGGCAGGTGAGACGAAGCAGGAAGAGGCGGGGTCATAGTGGTATCAAGTGTTGCATATGTGTCTAATTTATAACTTGTCGGTTCTCTGAACCATTCATCTACATCCTGTCTGACACAGCAACATCTTGGGATCTTGATACAAACGAATTCTTCAACACTTATCCAACCTTTGGACAAAGACCTACTTCGACTAGTGGGTGATACCACTATGACCCCGCCTCCTCCTGCTTCGTCTCACTTGCCTACAGTAAATAAGCCACTACTACGCCCTATGCTGTAGTTTCTACAAGATTGATGGCCTGAACACATCGACTCCAGGCCGAGGGACTGATTACCTCAAACTCCTCCTCTCCTTACACTTTTCTGCTTTGTATTGGACTGATGAAGCCACTGTGTGGCGAAACGTTTCCTCAATAAATAATAATAATAATAATAATAATAATAATAATAATAATAATAATAATAATAATAATAATAATAACAATAATAATAATAATAATAATAATAATAATAATAATAATAATAATAATAATAATAATAATAATAATAGTTTATTTGGACATGATACAAAGAATTACATTTGGTTATTGAGATTACGTGAGGTGTACATGCCAAAAGCCCCTAATATGCAGGGCATTTTGGGCAGACTTAAAATTAACTTAAAACTAAATTGTAAGAATTTTTGTAGATAGTTTACAATACTCACCTATACTAGGTGAGTATTTAAGCTATGAAATTTGAACATAGTTTAGACATGACATTTTTTAAACATAGTTTTGTACTTTTGTCTTCATTATAAAATTAATTAAATCAGATTAAACAAATTAAAGCAATAATAATAATAAAATAATAAAAAGTTATGGTTGATAATTTATAAAATAAGTAAAGTTGCATATCTAAGTTATAAAGTTTGAATATAAGTTGAACATATCAATTAATTGTAGCAATTTATTGTAGCAATGTAACTATTTGAGTGAGATAACAATTTAAAACAATTAATTGCATTGCAGTTAGTTTACGTGGTCATTATAATGTAAGTGTTGTGGAAATAATTAGTTAAGTATGTAATATTCATAACAGGTTTTACATCCAATTGATTAGTCAGGTTTTTACGTTAAGTGATTATTCTACTTTGCTGGGAATGTTTGATATTGAGCAATTAGCTTTGGGTGAGAAGGTGGTTTTTTAGCATCGTTTTGAATTGGGGTACAGGTAGGGTTTCTTTGGCTATGACAGGTAATGAATTCCAAATTTTCGTGACTTTTATATGCATTGAGTTTTTACATAGTGTTAGATGGACACGGGAACATCGAGGAGTGATTGTTATCATTCTAACTGCTGCCTTTTGTTTTTAGTGGTCTGAGAGAGTTATTAAAGAGCCCCATGCGCAGATTCCATAGGTGAGGTGGGGTAAATGAGTGAGTGATATAGGTAAGGGGGCTTTGGGGAACATAGTACGATTTTGGATAGTTTTCCCCACGGTTTTTGGGAACTTTTTTGAAATTTGTTGTATATGTGTTGAAATTTGAGGCCACTGTCAAGATGGATTCCTAAAATTTTTCCCTCTTGAGTTTTGGATGGGGGCCCCGTTTATCATTATTTTAAAGGGTGTTTGTAGCTCTGTTCCCAAACTGATTTTTTTTTTATAAAATTTTGGGGTAAGTTTGTTTCATCATCCGGGGTAGATATTTTCTGCAATTCAGTATTTGCAGTGTTGGCTAGTTTTCTGGGTTTGGGGGTGAAAAAACCATTTCCTGAAAAAGTATGGGTTGAGAGTTGAGATGCATTTGGTAGGTCGTTAATGTAAATGAAAAAGAGAGTGGGCCAAGAACACTTCCGTGGACACCTACGGTAATAGTTTGCGCGGTGGAGCTAGCTCCATTTGTGTACACATATTGGTTTCTGTGCTAAGGTATGATTTTAGGTAGTTTGGGGAGGTCCTTATACCATAGTGCGATAATTTTAAGTGTAACAGATCATGGTCAACTGTATCAAAAGCTTTACATAAATCAATGAAGATTCCCACTGGGATTTCTTTTCTCAAGAGCAGTGTAAATGATTTCTAACATGTGTATAATGGCATCATTTGTATTTTTATTAGGCCTGAATCCAAATTGACAGTGGTTGAGTACGTTGTTGGAGGTGAGGTAGGAATATATCTGTCTATGAATTAATTTTTCAAAGATTTTGAGAGAAGGGGTATGTGGAAAATATTGGTATTTTCCCGAAAGGTTATACTCGATAGCCTTTCTAATGTGAATATTCTTAATGTGTGGCTGTTGGTTCGTATTTTACTTGAGATCAAAACAGAACCATCACGACGGTAGCGTGGTACGCGGTACTGGGTCATACGAGGTGAGGTAGGAATATATTTGTCTATGAATTAATTTTTCAAAGATTTTGGAGAGAAGGGTAAGTTAGATATCGGCCTGTAGTTATTCAGGTCTGTTTGATCTCCTCCTTTATGAATTGGGGTGACCCTCGCTATTTTGAGTATTGATGGGAAGGTAGAGGATTCAATGGATTTGTTAAAGAGTGTTGCAATAATTGGTGAGAGAACTTGGGGGCTTTTTGTATATAAAAGGGTAAGTTATTTAGGTCACCTGCTTTGTTTTTTAATGTGTTGATTATAAGTGAAACTTCTATTGGGTTGGTTGGGGCTAGGAATAGTGTGTTCGGGTAGGTGCCAGTGAGATAGTCGTTAGGTGGAATTTGAACTTGGGATTTTGCTTGCCAGCTTTTTACCTATGGTGGAGAAGAAATCATTGAGTTTGTTTGCTGTTTCAATGGGTGGGGTAGGGTTCATCTGGTTTTGTTAGCTTGATTGTTCTGTTTGTGGATATTTTTAGTTCCTAGAATTTCAGATAGGTTTTTTCCCGGTTTTTTTTATATCACCTTTTGTTATGTAATCTTTCCTAGTACAATTTTTTTTTCCTTTTTTAGTGATACCTCTCTTGTGGGGAACCGCAGAAGGGCACAATACGCACCACCTCGGGGCCCCACAATAACAACAAACAGTACGGGATGGCCCAGATGGCGTGTGGTTTTCCCCCTTACACAAAATACATTCGTGATGCAGATTACATGGTAAGTTTTAAAAATGTTCATAAGTTTTTTTGAGGACATATCCCCCATATCACCTGTCCTGCAGCGGTCATTAGATGTATTTTCTTCGGAGACATGTCCCTGGATTTTTGTTCAATAAACCCCCCGGGAAAAAGGCTTGTGTTTTTTTCACAACAATTTATTGAACAAAATATCCTGGGTACCTGGTGGCGATTCTGAGCTAGACTACACCGCAACATGGAGCGTTTACTGAAACCTGAGAGGCTAGATTCGACCCCGGTATCAACGGCTGCTCAGGAATGGAGCACTGGTTTAAGATTTGAAAACTTCTTGAGACCTTTCCCCCAGGAAGATCTAGATAAACTAAGCCTGCTCATCAACTTTGTGTCACCTAAAATCTATGAAGTTTTTTCTGAGAGTAATACCTATGAAGATGCTTTTCAATCCCCCCCAAGTCTCAGTATATTAAGCCCACAAATGAAATCTTTGCACATATCGTTTTGCAACCCCCAGCAGATTGGTGAATCCTTAGGGAATACTTTCAAGCATTGAAAATATTAGGTAAGGACTGTAACTTCCGAGCGGTGACAGCCCCAGTATTGTGAAGAGTCCATCAGGGATGCTTTTATCAGTCCGAATTTTACCAAAAAAAGGCAGCGTTTATTGGAGAATAAAACTCTGGACTTAGCCACTACCCTTCACCAAGCAAGAGCATTAGATTCAGCCCAGAAGAATTCTGAAGTGTACAGTCCCCCCCCCCCCCTTTCCCCGGAGTGGTGGTGCTGTAACTCCCGACCAAGATTTTTTTAATGAAGTTACCGTGGAACCTGCTTCAGTGACAGCAGCTGCAGGCACAAAGTTTTTTTTTTGGGGTTTTTTTCAAGACATCCACGTCCAAAGTGTCCGGCCGTGAAGCAATGTGCCATAAACCCCCATAAAAAAGGTCACTTTAAAAAAGGGGTATGTCGTGCTAATACATCAACAAGACCCAGTGCTTCTACGCTTTCCCCCCCCAAAAGGCGATTCTAGCAACAGTTTTTTCGCGGCTGCTCCAAATTCACTGTCAAAGGCAGTTGTGAAAGTGTTCATCAAAGGAACGAAGTAGATGGTCTGATTGACAGTGGCAGCTCAGAGAGTTTCATCAACCTTGACTTTTTTTAAAAACCCCACTCCTTGACGGTACATCACCATCGGGCCCCCCGTTTCCATGGCATCAACATCTTTTTTATTCAGACGGGGGGGTTTTTTGTAAAAAAAACCCCCAGAGTTAATGGCGGTATTATCAAGATGTACATTTAGCTGTTCTCCCAAAAACCCCTTTTGATGTGACCCCTTGGTCGGGTTTTTTCCCCAGAAGCGTCATGGTAGTGTTACCTTAACATATGGAGGTGAACTGCCTCCTCTCGTTGTCTGTGGTCTTAGCACTTTAAGGGTAGACCCCCAAAGCTGTTTCGAATCTTACTGGGGATTGTCATCCCTATATCAGCAAATGTCACGCCGCTATTCTTATGAAAAAAAGGATGTTCATTGAGAAAGAAACTCAGAGGCTGCTGAAGGAGGGTATTATAGAACCAAGTAATTCTTCGTGGCGTGCACAGGTCGTTGTTGTCAAGGATGATTATAGGAAACAGAGGCTGGCTATCGATTTTTCCCCTGAGACAATCAACAAATTTACACTTCTTGATGGGTACCCTCTACCTCGAATTGATGATACAGTGAACAAAATTGCCAGTACTATGTTTTAGCACAATTGATCTACAAGTGCCTATCATCAAGTCCCTATAAGGAATGAAGATAAACCATACACAGCGTTTCAGGCTAGTGGGCCTCTATCAGTTTCCCCGAGCCCCCTTTTTGGGGGTTTCCAAGGGGGAGTTGTTTCCAACGAATTATGGATTAAAATTTTTCGGGGAAAAAACCCTTTTGGGGGAACCCCCTCCCTATTTTGATAAGGTTACCATTTTGGGAAAAAACCCCCGGGGGAACATGATGAAAACCCTTTGGGGTAATTTTTTTGGGAAACTGCCAAGAAAAAAAAAATCAGTTACAATGAAGAAAAGTGCACTTTTTCCACTAAAAGGCTTAACATCCTTGGTTATGTGGTGGAAGGAGGTGCAAAAAACCCCAGACCCTGAAAAGACTTCGACCTCTACGGGGGAAACCCCTTCCCCAAAAACCCCCCCAAAAAAAAAAATCACTCCAAAGAACTCTTGGTCTTTTTGCTTTTTTCTCACAATTTTGGGGGTACAACTATTCAAGTAAAGTTCGCCCACTGAGTGCTACCACGATATTTCCCGGGGGAAAGGGGGAAAAAAAAAACTGCCATCCTCAAAAAAAGGGCATTGAAAACTCAGTAGTTCAGGCCCATTGATGAGTCCCTACCATTGAGGTGGGGAAAAAAATGCATCTGAAGTTGCTATTGCTGCAGTCCTATCTCAGGGGAGGACGTCCCGTAGCTTTCTTTTTTTTGAACTTTTCAGGGGGAAAAAAAATGCTATGCTGCTGTAGAAAAGGAAGCCCAGGCCATCATAGAAGCAGTTCGCATTATTTAACAGGCAGACATTTCACTGTAAGGACTGGCCCCAAACCGTGATGTATATTTTTTAAAAACACAAAAATAAGATCAAGAAAAGACCCCAAAAAATTTTGGGGGATGGAACTATCGTGTTATAACTTTGATATTCTGTATCGACCGGGTGAAGAAAAAAATTTTACCTGATGGATTCTTTTTTGGGGGCCCCTGGGGGAGCAGCAAAAATGTCATGATTTGGAATCACTCTCAAAAACTCCCAAGGGGCCCTTTTTTCACCCAGGGGGTTTAAAAACCCGTATCATTTTGTTAAATCTAAGAATATGCCCCACCAGTGGGGGAAAAAGGGGCGACAAAAAAAAACAGATCATGCAGAGGGTGCAGAGGGGGGCCCCAAAAAATTTACCAGCCAGAGAAAACTCATCTCATAAAAAAAAACCCAGCCTTTTTTGGGGGACTGAATATAGATTTCAAAGGACCTCTACCAAGCATAAACCAGAATAGGTATTTCCAAAAAAGTAGATGAATATTCTAGGTTTCCTTTTTTTTGTTCCCCGGGGGAAATGAACTGCCTTTAAATGTATCAGTTGTCTTTTTAGTTATTCGCTATTTTTGGTATGCCGGCCTATATCCATTCAGACAGGGGGGGCCCCGTTCATGAGGCAATGGTCAAGTGGAGCGGGGTTTTTTGGTACTATATGGAAGTCAGTTAAAAAAAAACTGAAATCTCACAATCTACCGGTTCAACACTGGCAGACTTCTTACCTGATGCCCTTTTTTCTATTAGATCATTGCTGTGCACAGCTACTAATGCTAAAACCCCCCCCTGAGAGACTCTTCAACTATTCCCTCGTTCCTCTACGGAGCCTCCATGCCCACCTTTGGGGTTTTTTCACCCCCCACCCATTTTTTCCCGAAAAGTCACCGTAGGATGAACAAGACGGATCCTTTAGTGGAAGAGGTAGAGCTCCTACAAGCTAACCAAAAATTATGCCCACATTCGCTACCAAAATGGCGAAGAGACTACTGTATCTACAAGACACTTAGCTGTCTCATTATGTAGTCTGAAGGTAATTTATAGTCTCTATTAATTTTCCCAGATTTTTTTTAGAAAGGTTGGGAGAATCTTTGGGATTGTCTGTGATTATGCCTGATTTTAATGGGGGTATGGTGTTAGTCCAGTATGGTCTAATAGGGGGGGCACAGGTCTCAAAAATTCTGTAGGTTTTTTTATTGTCGGGGGGAGCAAGCAGTTGCTCATAGTGTTTGTGGGGAAATTAGTTACTTGTGGGTCCTGATCTTGTAGGAGGTTTATATTGAATTCCTTAGGATTAAGTGGTCTTTGTTCATGTGTGCATAGTAATCATCTTCCTAATTTTTTACTAAATTGCTGAATGTTTGACTGTGGTAATCTATAGATGTTTATAACCATGTGCAGTGGAGAACCTTTGTCTGCAAATGAAGTGGTAATTTGTCCTGCCTGCACCTCAGAGTTTCCTGGTTTCTAAGGATATCCCTTAAGCAATATATGCAGTAAGTAACACTAGCTTCCAGAAATTCTGCTGAGTCTTTTGCTTTCGTAGGGAGTGATTTTTGTGTGCAAGTTTGGTACTAAGCCCTCGAGAATTTTCCATTAGATGTATTTTCTTCTGTTGCAGGCATGTACCATGGATTCTGTGTTCAATAAAGCCTAGGAATAAGGCCTGCTTTTATCACAACAATGGGTAGGGTATTAAGAAAAAATTTTGGGGGGGTGGCATAACAGTATTACGGGCAATAAGTTTGGATATAAATGGTATGAGTCAACAGGTGCGAAGGGATTAATGCACTTAATGGTCGACTATATGTGCGTGTCATGGAGGTTGAAAACCACGGGGTAAGGGAGTGTATTAGGGCACTTGCAGGAAGTATGATTGCAACAAGAAATAGGAATAGAAGTGTGTATGGGGAGATGGGAGGGGCTTTCTTGGAGCAATACAAAGAAATGAGTTTAAGGGAATTTGGAAGCATAGGAAATAATGAATGTAAAAGGGCTTGACACTAGGGGTGGGGGAAATTAAGGGAGAAAGTAGGGAGGGAAGGGTTAGCTGGGTGGTGGTACAGGCTGTGTAGAAACTTGTTTTGGGACTACCTTCTTGTAAGCTGCACTCTGGGCAAGCACTGTTGACACCGACACTCTGAGACACTTCTCTCAGACTTACAAGTGGCTATGGGACAAATTTCTAGCTAACTTCAGTAAAGGGAAATTCCACACTACTTACACGATACTGAAAGGGTTTAATTTACTTGATGTAGTGGCTATGTGTGTCCTGGACTTCCTTATCTATAACCCCCTCCTAACACCATGTGCAGTGGAGAACCTTAATCTGAAAATGAAGTGATAATTAGTGACCTGCCTGCCCCTCAGAGTTCCCTGGTTTCTAAGGATATTCCTTAAGCAATATATGCAGTAAATAACACTAGCTTCCAGACTTGAACTTAAGAGACGACGCTGGTACATACCAATACAAAAGCGTCCGTCCGCTTCAGACCCACAGATAACCCACTAACGTTTCCCCCAGAAAACTGGCTAGATACTGAGAGAAAGAAAGTCTAGTCTTACTGTAATGGGTCTGGATGGAGAGAGATATGCGCGGTACTTCAGGATCTCTCCTCTGGGGCCCCAGGACAGATGTTGAGTCACGTGGGGGATGCTGCTTGTTCACAGCACACCTTCTCTGGTTGATGTTCAGTCTGGTAAGAACGCAGGTCAAGCATTGTGAGTCCAACACTGCCTAGATTCAAGTGTGGGCTGCCAATTCTCGTTAGCTAACCTATCCCAAGGTTCGTCTATTTGGGCTTATATCTACCTACATTAAGGTGCTAGAACTACATCATTAATATCTAACGTTGCCTTAATAATCCTAATATTAGTTTCTAACTGTACAAACTTGCCTAGTTGTTCCTAGGTGAATAAATCTATCAATTAAAATGTATACAATTGTTACCTTCGTCAACTTGAATGGGTATGGTTTGTTTTGGTTGGGTGTGTGGGTTTATAAACTCCGAGGGCCGATCCATGGTATGTTTAAGGCTCCTAACGTCTCACTTACCCTGTGGAACTTGTGTGACTCAAAAGTTTCCACAGGCGGAATGGTTAGGTAGTAGGGAAGGAAATAGGATTTTAATGGGGGGGGTAGTGTAGGTATGTAAGTATGTACGGGAATTAAGGTAGTGAGGAAATAGGGATGGGAGGGGAAAGGATGACGGATGACGAAAGGCAATTTTAAATGCAAAGGGGAGACGGATGATGACCAGCGGGGGTAAGGATAGTGTATGTGATGTTGGTAAATTACTAAAATAAACGGACAAAATAGACGACTTGAATTCATTAAAATAAGGGGAAAAAGGAAGGTTTACTTTGCATACAGCAGAATAGGTGTGGTGGAGACATTATATAATGTGTGTGCTATGTCCAGACGTTGTTTAATGAAAATAGTGTGGAAGGGATTTTATTAGATTTTCGGTTACATGTAATTCATATACAAACACAAAACAATCAAAGGTGTATAAACTCAAAGAACATTAACAGTGAGTTACCTTGCCAACATCAATGGAAATAAACTATGTCCAAATAACAGCCCAATACATGCTATGTCAATCTGATAAAATTAACATACTACTAAAGGACACCCAGTGAGACCAGCGAAATTCCTGTAAGATTTACCAAAGCAAAAGACTAAAGTGGGCAATCACTTGATAACCAATTAACATAGCTAAATCTAAAGGTTAAAGTCACCCAGTGCAACTGAGACCCCACTGGGTTCGACCTTTGAACATTAAATTCCTAGGGGTAAGGGATTCTTTTCTACCAAAACGCTAGACTAATTAGAACATCCTTACATTTTGCATTAAGGACGTACATCCTACATATGCCACAAATTCCCAATAAGGGACCCCCCCCAACCTAACAATTTGCATTAACCTTATAAACTATAAGCTCTATGTGCATGAGGTACTTTTAACAAAAGTATCCTAATAAATGCACACCTGAGCCCTCAAAGTTTTGCTGTCATAACCACAACAAACCCCTATACACACAATTATGCAAAATTAAACCAACACAATTAACATCTATTACTTTTAATATTAAAAGTAGCATTAATAGTAACTACATGTATACTTATGTAAATTCATATCCTCCTACATGTGTGGTGCATCCCTGATGCCCTATCAGAATACCATCAACATGCCACAGAGTATTTCAAAAAATATTACAAATATAAGCTTCTGTCCAAAAAACAAAAAACAAAAAATGTGGCAAACATATTATTCCTACACTGTTAACATTGGAAACCTAACTACAATGGAACAATTGTAAATTTGAATATACATACAACAGACTGTTACCCCCTCCTCATACCTTGTCTCAAACAATATTATAATAGTCATCCCTGACTGTATATTAAGGTGCAACATGAGCACGATCATGACCTTTCCATTGGCCTATGCACCGTAATCCACGGTAACCATAACATGTTTCAGTTACCTTGACCATCTACTGGTAAATACAAACCAACCCCAACACATTCACACCAGTTACAACCCAAACACACTCCCCCTCCCCCCCCCGGCTTCAGAGGACCAGCCAAACCCTTGTACAACCCCTGACCCCCCTTACCAACATCACCAACATTCATTCCACCCTTGTACAACTCATCCACAACCCGAAAACCTAATGCGTCACTTGTCACAGCATAAAATGTCAACCGTCACCCAAATAAAATAATGCCCCCACCCTCCCTCCCCCTGTTCTCCAATCACACGTCCCTATAACCTATAAACAAACAACATCCCTATCTCCTAGACCCCAACCCTACAGGTCAAACCCACTCAAACCCCTCCAATCCTCTCAATAGCCCCTTGACACTTAATGATCTGTAATCCTCCAAAAATGCAGAACCCCAACCCTTCCCATATAGCAAAGAATTCCGACACTTGGTACGATATATATGAGCCGCCACCACCTTTATTCTTTCCGAATGCCTACCTCTCTCAATTTCCATGACACAAACAAAATCCACCATGCAGTACATTAAACCATTTATGTCCCTTTGACCCCCCCAAATCCAAGAAAATTGCCTTAACAAAGGTCCTCCCCCTCCCCCCAATTTCCTCAAAACCCATCCCATCCACCACCTTACCCCTTCCAATGCCTCACAAAAATATATGGCATGCAAGACGGACTCCGGCATGCCACACCTCTCGCAACCCCCATCTTTCACACACCCCATTCGAAATAAAATCTTCCTTGCTGCAACCGCCCCATGTAGAAACCTATACATCAGCTCACGATCCCTTCCCGATAAACGTAATTCCGACCCCCAAAATTCCTTTCCAGTCATAAACTGGATATATAGCCTCCCCTCCAGCACCCCCACCCCCCCTTTCCTAACCTCATAAGCACAGCTACTTTTAAATTTTGCGGTTCCTTTATGACCATCATATTGCGCAGCCAATCCCTGCACTGTACCAGGTCCTTACCCTCCCACCATTCACCCAACTCTCTCAACACACCCTCCACCCCAGTCTCTCCCCCCTCCATCCCCCCTCCTCATCACACAACATTTCACATACATGCACATCAATCTCTTCTCCAGCCAAATCAGACCCAACCCCCCAATATATCCTTCCTAACTATATCCTTCCATAGCCAATGCCTACCATTAGCCCAGATGAACTTAAATACTTGCGCTCCAGCCCTTCCACATCCCACCTCAATAAATGATAAATATTAGCTAAAACCAAATCCGACTATAAATCATTGAGTTTACCGCAACGACAAATCATTGAGTTTACCGCAACGACCCTCTGCCTCAACGTGAGCTCACCCGCACGCCAACTATTTATACGCTCCATTGCCCGTTGCACTACATTCCCCAAATTCACCTCTCTCGTCACGTCCCGATTCCCGTGAACACTATTCCACATATTTTCACTTTGTCCGTTACATTCCAACCATGTCTTCTACCCAACCCCCTTCCCACCCAATTACCCACCTCCAACAGCAGTGATTTTGCCCCGTTCACCTTCATTCCCGTTGCCTTACAAAATGTGCCTATACAGTGGACCCCCGAGTTTCGTAAAAACTTCACTCCTGAAGTCTGCTCAAGTGCCATTACCGAACGAATTTACTCCCTTAAGGAAAAATTTCACGTAGGTTAGTCTATTTCAGACCCCTAAAAATACACTTCCACAAGAACTTACAAAATTATACTTACATAATTGCACAATTTCCGGGGTATTCGTTAACCGAGGGTCCACTGTACTGTTCCCTACATGCCCCAGCCCCTTCTCCTGCCATACCAGCACTGTAGTGTCAAATACATACCCCACAATGTTCAAGATCCCCTCACCACCCCCCTCCTCCCACCAATCTGAACACATGCGAACAAAATTTGCGACAGAGGACATCCCTGCCGCAAACCCCGTTCCATCTGCACCACCCCACCCAATCTACCGTTGACTTGTACCCTCACACATCCCCCTTCATATAAAGCTCTGATCCAACTCATCACTTCCACACCAAACCCCTGCCGCTCCATGATTTCGTACATGGTCTCACGCTCTACACTATCATACACCCCCTGGCAATCTAATGCTAGTACCTCTCCCCCTTCCACACTTTCAATGAAATCCTTAATGTACTCATGACCCGCCACTACTCCCCTACCTGGAATCCCCCCCTGTCCTACCTCAATCACCTTCCCCAACACCCTTTTTAATCTGTTACCTAGAATCTTTGCATATATTTTATAATCAGAATTCATTAGTACAAAAGGTCTGTAATTCCCCAAAGTATCTCCAACCTTTCCCTTCCATACTAGAACCACCACTCCCAATCCCATATCCCTACTCATCACTCCGCCCTCTTTCATTCCATTCATCACACCAACCAAACAGTCCTGCATGACGTTCCAATTTTCCTTATAAAACTCATTCACTATACCATCTATTCCAGGGGCCTTTTTTCTACTTAACCCATTCACCGCCTCCCACACCTCCCCTTCACTGATCATCCCCTTCATCTCCTTCCGCTCACTTCATCCCAACCTCTCCGCAAATACCCTAAAACCATCCAATACCAAATCTCTACCACACCTATAGTTATGTTCCTGCAAAAACCCCACAGTCACACCATACCGTCTCAACGTACACTCCACCCAAGCTCTTTTAATATCTGTTCTCAACCCATTTACATTTAACGTTAAACACTTGAAATTAAAGACAAAGGTTTGCCCTTCAGCCTCCGTGGAAGTTGCGACCCTGCAAAGCCCTGACCATATCAGAGCCCAGGGGAGTGTACCGGTAAACAATAGAAGTGCCTATGGCTTGTGTTGGCAAATTACTCTGCAATTTGCCCACCTTCTTCCCACCCTTATTAATTCCCTGTTCTTGCACCAATCCCAAGTCTTTCTTAGCAACTTCCACCAGAGGTTTCTTGCAAATCCTCTGGGCCGGGGTCAACACGTCCTCACAATCAGACAGTGTGCCAGACCTCTTACGGGTCACCTGCACAACTTCCACACCACTAGCACTATCAATCTGATGTACCTCCGCCTGCACTGTCTCCAACACTAACTTTTGGTCATTGAAACTGGCATTCACTATGCCCTCCACCATATCCATAGTATCTTCCATACCCTCAGTGGTTTCGACACTTAATACCGGGAGAGGTTCGTCCAAAATTTCCCTCAATACCTGCTCCAAAGCCACTTCCTCCAAAGGGTTCTCCTGGTTGCCACCTGCAACCACCGATGGCGCCGTTTCCTGTGATATCGTCTGACACACCACCTCTGCACCTTCGACTATCTCGCTCTACAACTTTGGTTGTTTCACTGACTGTTCCTCTTCCCTTTGCACATTTCTCTGCACTGTCACGTTCATTCCACGATGTCCCCCGTTCATTCTCGGGCCCAACCTCTTCAAGCAGTCGGCCGCTACATGCTCATATGCCCCACACAGACTACATGTCCTGCGTTGCCCCATGTAGGTGATGTATACCTGCGTCCTAAAATCCGGCAATACGACGTATGATGGTATGGATGTCGCAAGGTCATCTTCAATGCAAAAGACCCCTCAAAGAGCCCCATCAGCGGTCCTTCACTCCACTTGCCAGGAGTAGCTGCATGGATGACGCCATATGCCCCGAATACTGCACTGATGTCCACAGCATCAGCCTCGAATGGGACATTCCTCAATCGAACCCAAGTGTATGTCCTCGAGACGTCCTTTAAGCGTACCTGAAGTCCTGTGTGCACGGTGTACACACTATCTTGATGCTTATCCACCAGCCGTTCATACACCTCCGCCATTTAAAGTTTCACAAACACTCTATTCGTCCCATTCAAGGCCACTCCATACAAATCCTCTGTATCAAGTCCATAAATATCTTGTAGAATCGTGGGTAATACTGTTCCGTCCGTGGCGGGGTTGATAACTCCTGTAACCAGATCCACACAAACTGTGTTCAACCGTCTCCTCCCAGCTGCCACCATGTTGGTGAAAACCAAAGTGCTGTCAAGAGCCGCCAGGGGTCAGGCCAGCGCACCACACACCCTCACACGATCAGAGCTGGGTGGCGAAAAATTACGTTGTCGAGTTTGCCAAAGTCGGTTCAAACATGTTAATGTGAACAATGGTGTTTCAAGATATGAGTGGATGAACTACAGTTACAATGTACAGATGTACAGAATAATGACTACGAAGCTTGTGGTCAAGGTACGAGTGAAAGTGTGTATGTAGGTATGGAAGATGATTGGAGTTACTTTCACAGAAGATGTCAAGTCATCACATATAAGAATTACTTTATAAAGAACAATGGATTAACATCTATGTCGAGTGTACTAAAAAAAAGTTGTAGTTGAGATATATACAGTTTTATGTATAAACATAACAAAGCATACAAAATGTAGTGGAGAAAGTGCACAGCAATATATTGTGGGTATGTACATCAGGGAATGACTTTGGGAGGACTAGTGGTGATATACTATAATGGTAATGCAGAAGTACATAAATATATGTTATAAGAGAATATTGTCATGTGGTTGAAGTATTGAAGATGAAAGGAAGAATTTTGTTGTATAAACTGTTGTCTTATTAGTTTGGGGCAAAATCACATTTAAAAGTTGTTGTAAGTGATTAACGCATAGCATAATGCAGAGGAGAGAACAGAGTAAACTCAGAGCGGAGGTGTCCAGTAATAACACCTAGGGATGACATATTTACACCTTGGGTGTATATATTTTGTTGTGAAAATAATAATAATGTATGTCAAAGGGTCAATAGCATAGGAGAGGAAAAGAAGAGGATATTGTACAGTAAGAAAATATAAAGACTTATGTGTTATAGACCTCAGTCCTGCGGACCAATTTGTATGTAGTATTATGGGAATGTTGTTCTTCCCATAAATGTATCAAAATCATGGCTTACAGACATATTTTTTTTATGCTCTGTATATATATATATATATATATATATATATATATATATATATATATATATATATATATATATATATATATATATATATATATATATATACTTTGTTATATATATATACTTTAATATATATATATATATATATAAATATATATATATATATATATATATATATATATATGTCAGTGCTGATTAGGTAAAACTTGCGATTTTGGCTTAAATAGCACGCTCACCTTGCCATATAAGACAAGTGAAAATTTGTGTATGCAATAATTTCGCCAAAATCATTCTGAACATAACGAAAAAAATATATTTCATTGTGTTTGTTTATTATTAAATTAATGTTAACGTATCTAAAATATATTTAGTTGGGTTAGCTAAATTAAATTGCGCTTGTTGTAATAAGGTTAGGTAGGTTTTCAAAGTTTCTCTTGGTACAAAATTATAAATTCTTACATTAACATAAATGAAAAATATATCTTTAAACGTATAAAGAAAATTTTAGAAAGGACTTAATATTAGATGAGTTCTTGCTAATTGACCAGTTTTACCTAATCGGCACGACATATATATATATGTGTGTTTAAAAAAAAAAAAAAAAAAAAAAGTCTGAGGCAGCTACTGTGTAAAGCTCTGTTCCACGAGGCACAGTACTCGCTCCCATCCTGTTCCTCATCCTCATATCGGACATAGACAGGGATATAAGCCATCACGCAAGTATATTTTTTGTATCAAACTGAACACATATTACTCTGTTAAATACTCTCTCAGTAGTCCTTTTCATGTGCTAGTCCAAAATCACCGACTGGATACGCACAAATAAGTGATCCACTAATCCGGATTCGCCGGATTCGTCAAGAACAAGGGAACGAACGGCCGGATTCAAACGGATTCGTTGAAAACAAGGTCTCCTCTGACCAGATTCATAGGATGAAGGGGTTTACACGCCCTTATTAAAACACCAAAACAGAACTACAACAAATAGATCAATGCAAATAGACAGATCTACCTTCCGCTGGTTATTAGTTAAAATATACAGTGATCATAAACCGGATTCGTCCAAGAAATAACTGAACAAAGGACCGGATTCAAACGGATTCGTTGGAAATGTTAAAAACAACTAAATTCTTCGAGAAATTATAGACTAGCTAGCTAGGAGAGTGGTCAAGTGTTGTAAGATGACCACCACCATGAAGATCTGTGTAGTCTGTAGAAGGTAAGGGAGAAAACAGCCTAGATTGCTTGCAATCTGTGGTCAATGGTCCCATGGTATATGCAGGGATTTTCAACCAGTGACCACACTTGACATAAACTTAGAGAGATGTTTTTGGGTCTGCCCAAACGAGATACACCTGTATGAGGGAATTGCATCTATATTAAAAGACAAGAACACCAATAAAAGATCCTTCTAAAAGCCATGTCAACATGTATGACAGCTGGGAAAATAAGATGGGTGGTTTGGAAGGGGCTGTCTTGAACGACAGCGCCCTGAGGGTGCTAGTGTTGTCCTGGAGGATAGTTCTCCTGAGGGTGCTAGTGTTGTACTGGAGGACAGTGCCCTGAGGGATAGGTCCAGAAAAAGTGCCCAGGGTGCTATGTTTTCCGGAGGATAGCTCCTGAGGGTGCTAGTGTTGTCCCGGAGGGCAGTGCCCT
>WNWK01031811.1:0-22411 GCA_009830355.1 Cherax destructor
TAATCAAAGAAACTAATTTCCGTAGACGAAAATGCCTTGAATCAGCACTTATCTCTGTTTCTAACACAATTAAACAAAACAAAGGCAGCTTCACCATCTCTGAAGTCTTAGCAAGAATCCTCCTGAAAACAGTAAACCCTACCATCACATAGTCTCTCCTGCTAATTTAGCACATCGTAGATGTGGAACACTCCTACTGGCCTTCTATATTTCAACCTCCAGCAGAAATATTTGTCTAACCTATTGTTATACTACCCAAGTATTTGTTTTATCACCTTTTACTCATGTGCATATTGATTGTTCTACCTTATTGTATTACTTCTACTACTACTATACTACTATACTTATATCACTACTACAGTGGAACCCCGGCTTACGATGTTATCATCTTACGTTATTTTCGGTAACCGATATTTATAACGTAAGAAATTTGTTTGTGACTTACCATGTTTGCTTCGTTTACCGACATTCGTACCGGACCTGTCCGTTTGGCGCCCAGCTGAGCGCGCACTCCAGGGAGCGTCAGTGCTATTGTTTACAAGCGAGAGCGACCACCCACCCACACCCACGCATTCATACCAGTATATTGTCATTATTCCACTGCTGTTTTTAGTGCTTGCAACTGCTAAATAAGCTACCATGGGTCCAAGGAAAGATCCTAGTGCTAAGCCTGTGGCAAAGAGGAACAGAAATATATGTACGATAGAAGTGAAGAAGGAGATAATAGAAAAATATGAAAGTGGAGTGCGTATCAGTGAGCTAGCCAGGCTGTATGGTAAACCCTATTCTACCATCGCTACCATTGTGGATAAGAAATATTCAAGTAAAATCAAGGAAGCTGTTGTTGCAAAAGGTGCATCTGTGATCACAAAACAGAGACCACAAGTGCTGGAAAATGTGGAAAGGTTGTTGTTGGTGTGGATCAACGAGAAACAGTTAGCAGGAGATACTGTTTCGGAGGGAATAATATGTGAAAAGCAAGGCAGTTGCATGATGATCTCCTTAAGAAAATGCCTGCAACGAGTGCTGAAGTGAGCGATTAAAGCCAGCAGAGGCTGGTTTTACAAATTTAAGAATCGAAGTGGCATACATAGTGTTATGAGGCATGGTGAGGGAGCCAGTTGTGACAAAAGTGCGGCTGAAAAATATGTTCCTGAATTCCAGGAGTACCTAGAGGCTGAACAATTCCTCCCCAACAAGTGTTTAATTGTGATGAAACAGGCCTGTTTTGGAAGAAAATGCCCAACAGGACCTACATTACTCAGGAGGAAAAGGCACAGCCAGGACATAAGCCTATGAAAGACAGGCTAACTTTGATGCTGTGTGCCAATGCCAGTGGTGATTGCAAAGTGAAGCCTTTACTGGTGTATCTTTTGAAAATCCCCGAGTGTTTGGCAGATGCGGTGTCAGCAAGTCTAACTTGTGTGTGATGTGGAAGTCTAACAAAAAGGCTTGGGTCACAAAGGACATTTTCTTAGATTGGTTCAATGAAGTGTTTGGCCCCAGTGTGAAGAAATATCTATTGGACAATAATTTGCCACTTAAGTGCCTCCTGATAATGGACAATGCTCCTTGTCATCCTCCAAACTTGGTAGAGAAAATTGTGGAGGAGTTTAAATTCATCAAAGTGAAGTTCTTGCCCCTAATACCACTCCTCTCCTCCAGCCCATGGACCAGCAGGTCATTTCCAACTTTAAAAACTCTATACCAAAGCAATGTTTCAAAAGTGCTTTGATGTGACCACAGACATGAACATAACCCTAAGAGAATTTTGGAAAAACATTTCCATATGCTGCATTGTGTACACCTTATAGGTAAGGCTTGGGAGGGAGTGACTACCAGGACTTTGAACTCTGCCTGGAGAAAATTGTGGCCAGACTGTGTCCTAGAGAGGGATTTTGAAGGTTTTGGGGCTGAGCCTCAGAACCCTGAGCCTGAGCCTGAGCCTGTTTTGGAAGAAATTGTGGAATTGGGCAAGTCTTTGGGGTTAGAGGTGAGTGGTGACGATGTGGAACAGTTGGTGGAGGAGCACAAGGAAGAGCTAACCACTGAAGATCTGCAAGAGCTTCAACAGCAACTGGAACAAGAGAGCAGAGGTCAGGACAATGGTTCAGAGGAGGAGGTGGAGGTGGAACAAAAATGGAAGAATGTGCCTTCTTCAAGGATTAGGGAGATCTGTGCCAAATGGAGTGATGTGCAAGCATTTATGGATGAATATCACCCTAACCATGCTGTTGCAGGCCGTGCTGGCAACCTGTACAATGACACAGTGGTGTGTCATTTCAGGGATGTGTTAAAGAATCGCCAGACACAGATCTCCCCGGACAAATTTGTTGTTAGAAAGAGGTCTAGTGACTCTCAAGCTGGTCCTAGTGGCATTCAAAGAAAAAGGGAAGTAACCCCAGAAAGAACTTACCACCTGCAGTGTTAATGGAAGGGGATTCCCCTTCCAAACACTAGCATACTACTCCACCTTCTCCCCTCCTCCCGTCCTCCACACATCAACAACTCTTCAATAAATGTAAGTGACATGTTATTGTAAAATATTTGCATGTATTTATGTATTCTTTATTCAATTATGTATTATTTAATGTCCAAAAGTTCTAAAAAATATTTTATTTAACTACTTTTGGAAGTCTTGGACGGATTAAATTTATTTCCATTATTTCTTATGGGGAAAATTGATTCGTTTTACGATTGTTTCGCTTTAAAATATGCCCTCTCTGACGGATTAATATCGTAAGTCGGGGTACCACTGTACTTCTAACACCACTAGTTTTTTCACCTCACCTTGACAGTATATATATACCAACTGTGTCCATATATCGCTTGTAACGGCTTGAGAAAGCTCCTGGAGAGCGAAACGTTGCCACAATAAAATGTCACATTAGTTGCAATTGTGTCCTTTTACTTAACTTAGAGCATTGAATCTCCACTCTCTGGAGAGACGTAGAATGAGGGGAGATATCATCGAGGTGTACAAGTGGATGATGGGCATAAACAAAGGAGATATTAATAAAATACTGAGGATATCGAACCAAGTAAGAACGAGAAATAACGGATTTAAATTGGATAAATTTAGATTTAGAAAGGACATAGGCAAGTACTGGTTTTCGAACAGAGTTGTAGATGCGTGGAACAATCTTCCGATTAGGGTGATAGAGGCTAGGACCTTGGGTGGCTTTAAAAAGAGATTGGACAAATATATGAGTGGGAGGGGCTGGGTTTGATTAGTGTCGTGAGTACAGGAGTAAATTCTTAGGTAGTGGTGGTTTTGATAAGGACCTGCCTTGTATGGGCCAGTAGGCCTTCTGCAGTGTTCCTCCATTCTTATGTTCTTTATGTAATATAACTGCTGGACTTCTGTTGCTTACACTTCTTGATATAAATCCCAGTAATCTATTTGCTTTATTTCTTACGCTTAGGCATTGCTGACTTGGTTTGAGGTTGCTGCTTACCATAACCCCCAGATCCTTTTCGCATTCTGTTCGGCTGAGTTCAACATTATTAAGCTGGTAGGTGCTAGGGTTATGAACATTCCCGAGCTTTAGAACTTTGCATTTATCTACATTGAACTGCATCTGCCATTTTTCTGACCAGGAATTGAGTTTGTCTAAATCCTCCTGAAGTTCCGTGACATCTACGTCTGAATCGATTATCCTACCTATCTTCTTGTCATCAGCGAATTTGCTCATATCACTAGTAATTCCCTCATCAAGGTCATTTATATATATTATAAACAACAACGGGCCCAAAACCGATCCCTGTGGAACGCCACTTGTTACAGATCCCCACTCAGATTTAACCCCATTAATGCACACCCTCTGCTTCCTATTGGTGAGCCATGACTCGATCCATGAAAACACTTTTCCTCCAATGCCGTGAGCAGCCACTTTCTTTAACAGTCTCTGATGTGGTACTCTATCAAAAGCCTTACTAAAATCCAAATAAACAATATCGAATTCTTTATCATGATCAACTGCCTCAAAAGCCTTACTGAAAAAAGTTAATAAATTAGTTAGGCAGGAACGGCCCCTGGTGAATCCATGTTGAGTATCATTAATCAAATTATGCCTATCGAGATGGCTTCTTATGTTATCAGCTATAATCGACTCTAATAATTTGCCTACAATTGATGTTAGACTTATTGGGCGGTAATTTGATGGTAACGACTTGTCCCCTGCTTTAAAAATAGGAATTACATTAGCCATCTTCCACGTACCACGTATCTTATTCCTAGCACTACGACTATTGGTGTAATATACATTTAAAGACCCTCCTTTCTCTTTACCCTTCCTGCTCATTTCTGTTTTTCCACTATACCTAATACTGTCCTTGTCACCTAGTGCCACTGGCTTTCCAATACCCACCTTATTCTGCCTATTACTAGTTCCCCTAGAATTTATAACATTACTACACTGGGACTTCACTGTTTTCCCCCATAACCCATACCACTAACTTTTTCTAGTTTAAAGCCCTAACAGCTCCCTCCACTGCAGTTGCCAGTGCCCCCACCCCAGACCTAGATAAGTGAACCCCATCCCTGGCATACATGTCATTTCTGCCATAGAAGAGGTCCCAGTTGTCAATGAATGTTACTGCATTTTCCTTACAGTATTTGTCTAGCCAGCAATTGACACCAATTGCCCTGGACTATTGCTTTGGCCTATACTTGGCAGGTCCTTCACAAATCCAACACACTAACAGAATAAACGCTACCCAAGCAATAAGCTTTTATAATTTTATTTACTCACATGCAAGTCCCACTCAAATCCAACCCCTCTCACTCATGTATTTATCCAACCTAAATTTGAAACTACCCAAGATTTTAGCTTTGATAGGACCTTGGGTAGCTTTAAAAAGAGATTGGACAAATGTGGAAGGAGACCTGTATACATAGTATGCTCCTCGTTTAGCGACGAATTCGATTACCGAAGATGTTTTGGGTCCCTATCTCCGTCGTTAAGTGAGGAGAGACTGTATTCTTTATGGGAACAAATTCGTTCAGTATCAGCACTCGAACAGCCTTCTGGAACGAATTAAGTTCGAAACTCGGGGTACCACTGTATTTGTATTCTACCACTCTTCACCTGTCTAGTATTAGATTAAGTCTGCCCAAAGTGCCTCAGCATAATAGTGGCTTTCTTTGCTCCAATCATATTATGATATGTAAACGCACATTGTAACCTTTGCAAAGAAATAAATATTTTATTTTATTATTTTATTATTTATTAGGGGAAAAAGGGACAAGAGATGGAGTAAGAATTATAAGGAAAGATATTGATGCATATACTAGATAAAGAATCATCAAATGTTCTAAGAGAAACACAAAGTGTATTGAATAAATAATTTTAGGAAAGAAAAAGTATTGTGCATTTTGAGTGTGGTAATTTGTCATCAATTCTAGGTCGAATTTCGTGGCGTGGAGAATATTGCCGTCTAGTGGAGGGAACACCAGTCGTCGAGACAGAAGAAATCTGTGAACACAACCATCAAGTTCTTCATGTTTCCTTTTCACATAAAGGAGATATGTTTGCTACATCATCAAAAGATGGGTTCATTGTAGTAAGTTTATTCATGTGCTTTCTGGAAACTGTTTTAGGCAGTTTTTGTTGTAGTACTCTGCTTATTTCTTAAATTTCAAAATGCTATTTTACCACTTCATATATGCAGATACCCTATGATTACAGCTTCTATTCACTTAGCTACGTACTCGTTTACAGACGCCTCGGACTTACGATGGGCTCTCTGAGCAGTATGCATACCTATTTAATGTATATTAAAGCTGATTTTCTCTATTCTGTTTATTACAATATACAGTACACTACTGTATAAACATTTAAAAATATACCAGAAATGTTATAAATGGTGCAAAGGTGACATTAAAAGAATATCAAAGATAGTTGACACAAACCCACTTCCTCACTTCATGACAAGTTTGTTTACCAACATGGTCTTAGGAATGGAACTCCATCGTTAAGTGATGAGAGGCTGTATTATTACTATTAATACAGTGGAACCTCAGTACTCGAACAACTCCGTATTCAAACAATTTGGTATTCAAACAATTTGGTATTCAAACGCTTTGTTTGGTAAACAAATCACTTAGTAGTCGACCGTTTGCTCAGCACTTGACCAAACAAACACGACCTGCCAGAACTTCGCTGTAAACTATTTTGTGTTTCTTCACATTTTTTGGTGTTTTTTTTTATATACATGTATGTATAAATAACTGACCATGGGGCCTAAGAGGTTTAGTGATAACAGCCAATTAAAATGAAAATTGGTTTGGAAAAATTTGTTCTGTACTCGAACAGATCGGCACTCGAACAGCCTTCTGGAATCAATTAAGTTCGAGTGCCGAGGTTCCAATGTACGGTGGACCCTCGTTTTTCATAAGCATCAGAATTCATAATTTTCACTAATACAGAGATCGTTTACATAAGAACATAAGAAAGGAGGAACACTGCAGCAGGCCTGTTGGCCCATACTAGGCAGGTCCTTCACATTCCATCCCACTAACAAGATATTTGTTCAACTCAATCTTAAATGCTACCCAAGAAATGAGCTTTGATAATTCTATTTACTCATGTGCAATTCCCACTCAAATCCAACCCCTCTCACTCATGAATTTATCCAACCTAAATTTGAAACTACCCAAGGTCCTTGCTTCAATAACCCTACTAGGCAGACTGTTCCACTCATCAACTACCCTATTTCCAAACCAATACTTTCCTATATCCTTTCTAAATCTAAACTTATCTAATTTGAATCCATTATTGCAGGCTCTCTCTTGGAGAGATATTCTCAAGACCTTATTTATATCCCCTTTGTTAATACCCATTTTCCACTTGTATACCTCGATCATGTCTCCCCTCATTCTTCGTCTTGCAAGTGAATGTAATTTTAGGGTCTTCAATCTTTCTTCATACGCTGAATGTTTTCTAACAAATTAATATCCATTCTGTAATATGGAGACCAGAACTGAGCTGCGTAATCTTGGTGAGGCCTTACTAACGATGTATAAAGCAGGCTGTAAGATGCTCTCACAGGAGACGTGTCGACCAGGTGCTTCAGCTCCTTCAGTGTCCTGGTGATGGACCAGGTGCTTCGGCTCCTTCAGTGCCCTGGTGATGGACCAGGTGCTTCGGCTCCTTCAGTGCCCTGGTGATGGACCAGGTGTTTCGGCTCCTTCAGTGCCCTGGTGATGGACCAGGTGTTTCGGCTCCTTCAGTGCCCTGGTGATGGACCAGGTGCTTTGGCTCCTTCAGTGCCCTGGTGATGGACCAGGTGCTTCGGCTCCTTCAGTGCCCTGGTGATAGACCAGGTGCTTCGGCTCCTTCAGTGCCCTGGTGATGGACCAGGTGCTTAGGCTCCTTGTGCCCTGGTGATGGACCGGGTGCTTCGGCTCCTTCAGTGCCCTGGTGATGGACCGGGTGCTTCAGCTCCTTCAGTGCCCTGGTGATGGACCGGGTGCTTCGGCTCCTTCAGTGCCCTGGTGATGGACCAGGTGCTTCGGCTCCTTCAGTGCTCTGGTGATGGACCGGGTGCTTCAGCTCCTTCAGTTCGCTCTTTGGTAGTGCCCTGATTATCGGAGCTTGTTCCATGGATGGAGTAGAAGTTGGGTTGGAAAGGTGTTTTTGTTTGTGGGATTGGTTTAGGGTTTGAGGGGGACCTGCCTAGTGTGGGCCGGTTGGCCTGCTGCAGTGTTACTTTCTTCTGTAATCATATGAGAGAGGGGTTAGATTTGAGCGGGACTTGGAGGGTTGTGAAGGTTGCTTGGGTGCCGCTGGGGATGGGATGGGCAAATATTTTTGTTGGTGGGTTGGTTTTGACATGGACCTGCCTAGTATGGGCCAGTAGGCCTGTTGCAGTGTTCCTCCTTTCTTATGTTCTTATGTTCTTATGTAATATAACCTCTGGACTTCTGCTGCTTACACTTCTTGATATAAATCCCAGTAATCTGTTTGCCTTATTACGTACGCTTAGGCATTGCTGTCTTGGTTTAAAGTTGCTGCTTACCATAACCCCCAAGTCCTTTTTGCAATCTGTATGGCTAAGTTCTACATTATTTAATTTATAAGTGCTTGGGTTATGGACACTCCCGAGCTTCAGAACCTTGCATTTATCTACATTGAACTGCATCTGCCACTTTTCTGACCAGGAATTGAGTTTGTCTAAATCTTCCTGAAGTTCTATGACATCTATGTTTGAATCAATTATCCTACCTATCTTCGTGTAATCTTCGAATTTGCTCATATCACTAGTAATTCCCTCATCAAGGTCATTGATATATATTATAAACAACAACGGGCCTAAGACTGATCCCTGTGGAACACCACTTGTTACAGATCCCCACTCGGATTTGATACGGGGGCCTCAACTCTTCCTGGTCCCCCTGGGTGGGTTTTTGTCCACTCGAATTTGGTCTGGGGGTCCTACGGGGGCCTCAACTCTTCCTGGTCCCCCTGGGGGTTTTGGCCACTCGAATGTGGTCTGGGGGGTCCAACTGGGGCCTCAACTCTTCCTGGTACCCCTTGAGTTTTTGGCCACTCAAATTTGGTTTGGGGGCTCCTACCTGGGCCTCAACTCTTCCTGGTCCTCCTGGGGTGGGTTTTGGCCACTCGAATTTGGTGAGCCATGACTCGATCCATGACAGCACTTTTTCCCCAATGCCATGAGCTGCCACTTTCTTTAACAGTCTCTGGTGCGGTACTCTATCAAAAGCCTTACTAAAATCTAAATAAACAATATCGAATTCTTTATCGTGATCAACAGCCTTAAAAGATTTACTAAAGAAGGTTAATAAATTAGATAGGCAGGAATGGCCCCTCGTGAATCCATGCTGAGTATTATTAATCAAATTATGGTTATCTAAATGGCTTCTAATTATATCAGCTATAATTGACTCTAGTAATTTGCCTACAATTGAGGTCAGGCTTATTGGGTGGTAATTTGACGGTAGTGACTTGTCCCCTGCTTTAAAAATAGGAATTACATTAGCCATCTTCCACATATCAGACACTACACCTGTTTGAAGAGATAAATTAAAAATGTTAGATATTGGTTCACAGAGTTCCATTTTGCATTCCTTAAGAACCCTTGTAAAAAGCTCATCAGGACCCGGTGATTTATTTTGTTTCAGACGGTCTACTTGTTTCAAAACCATTTCGCTAGTGACTGTGATATTACATAATTTATCTTCTTCAGGGACTCTAAAAAAATTAATTACTGGGATATTATTAGTGTCTTCCTGTGTGAAAACCTATCTTATCCCTATCTTATCCCTAACTTTTGTTCTATAAACCTGGAAAAAACTTTTTGGGTTAGTTTTTGAATCCCTAGCAACTTTAATTTCATAGTCCCGTTTAGCTTTTCTTATCCCCTTTTTAACGTCCCTCTTAACCCTTTGCCTGTCGGAGGCCCCATTCTGAAACTCATTCTGTTGCAAAATTTTGGAAAAAAAAAAAAAAAATTTCTCTTATGAAATGATAAAGAATCTTTTCCTGATTGTAATGACACCAAAAGTATGAAATTTGATTTAAAACTTACGAAATTACGCTCTCGCAAATTTAGCGATGTCAGCGACATATAAGTATCGGCGATTTCGCCGACTTTGAGCTCTATTTTCGGCCAATTTCATTGTTACAATCGACCAAACTCATAGTTATTTCTTTTGAACTCCATTTGTTCTATCGATTGAGTACAAGAAAGCACCAATTTACCAATCTCAACTACCCAATAAAGTGGTCAGAAATTGGCAATTTTGCCAATTTCATGCAAAATAAAAAAGATGTCAATTTCAAAACAGGGTCTAGAATAAACAATGCAGACATTCCTGACACTAAAATAAGATGTTATCTTCTCATTAGTCACGTCTTTAGGCCCCTCTTATATTACTCTTGCTTTCTATTTTGATATTTTTATCCACACAAAAAATAGAAGATTTATTGTTATGCAGACTATTGCAATTTTGTAAAAACGGTATAAATAATATCTGTGCACTTGTGAAAGAATATTAGACTCACCAGTTGATGTGTATTGGACGCGTGACATGATTTGTTTACTCTTGAACATTGGCAAAAATCAAACATTTCCGCTATTTTGAGCTCAATTTCAAGATCATTTTCATCATGAAACTAATCAAAATCATCTCTATTCCTGTAATATGTTTTCCATTCTGTCAAATGAGACCACGAAAAAGAGAATACAACCATAAATACTATACGAAAATACACCTCAAATTCGGCGTTTTATTCCAAAAACATGATCAGAGTTTTTTTTTTTTCATTATGCACTGCGTGCTGCAGGATTTTTTTTATACTGCGCACACTGACCACACAGACCCATTCTCTCATATGTGGGCCTACCAGCTTTCTCCCGTTTGATATGACGCCGCTAGAATTGGTGAGTATATATACGTCCGAAACACTGGCTCGTAAGACGTATATATACGACCGAAACAGTCAAAGGGTTAATGTCAGTATACTGATTTATATGATGACCCTCACCTCTTTTTATGCGCCTATAAATTTTTTTCTTCTGCCCTAAAAGATACTTGAGCCTATTATTCATCCATTTTGGGTCATTTCTACTTGATCTAATTTCTTTATACGGGATAAATGTTCTTTGGGCAGCCTGTATAGTGTTAAGAAAACTGTCATATTGATACCTCTCTTCGTCACCCCAGTCCACAGTTGATAAGTGTTCTCTAAGTCCATTATAATCTGCTAAGCGAAAATCTGGGACCGTTACTGAATTATCCCTACTATCATACATCCATTCAATGCTAAAGGTAATTGACTTGTGGTCGCTTGAGCCGAGTTCCTCTGAAATTTCTAAATTATTAACAAGGGTTTCCTTGCTTGCCAGAACCAAGTCAAGTAGGTTATTTCCCCTTGTAGGTTCTGTCACAAACTGCTTCAAAAAGCAATCCTGAACTACTTCTAAAATGTCGTTAGATTCTAAATTCCCTGTCAAGAAATTCCAATCAATCTGACTAAAGTTAAAGTCCCCTAGAATTACTACGTTATCATGCCTTGTGGCCTTAACAATTTCCTCCCAGAGTAGTCTCCCTTGTTCCCTATCTAAGTTTGGAGGACGATATATCACGCCTAAAATAAATTTTTCACACCCCTCTGAAAATTCTATCCAGACAGACTCTGTATGTATTATTTCAGACTTTATGCCCGTTTTTATGCAACAATTTAGATGATCACGGACATAGAGTGCCACCCTACCCCCATTCCCGATACTTCTGTCTACTTGGAACAATTTAAAACCCTGGATGTGACATTCAGCAGGCATGTCCCGATTTTTCATATTAAACCACGTCTCAGTTATTGCAAAAACATCAATATTACCCTCACTAGCAAGTAATCTCAACTCATCCATCTTATTCCTAGCACTACGACAATTGGTGTAATATACATTTAAAGACCCTCCTTTCTCTTTACCCTTCCTGCTTATTTCTGTTTTTCCACTATACCTATTACTGTCCTTGTCATCTAGTGCCACTGGCTTTCCAGTATCCACCTTATTTTGCCTATTACTAGTTCTCCTAGAACTTATAATATTACTACACTGGGACTTCACTGTTTTCCCCCAAAAACCCATACCACTAACTATTTCTAGTTTAAAGCCCTAACAGCTCCCTCCACTGCAGTTGCCAGTGCCCCCACCTTAGACCTGGATAAGTGAACCCCATCCCTGGCATACATGTCATTTCTGCCATAGAAGAGGTCCCAGTTGTCAATGAATGTTACTGCATTTTCCTTACAGTATTTGTCCAGCCAGCAATTGACACCAATTGCCCTGGACAGCCATTCATTTCCAACTCCCCTCCTTGGCAAAATACCACATATGACAGGGTTCCCACCCTTCTTCCTAATTATGTCTATTGCTGACCTAAACCTGCTAGTCAGGTCCTCACTCCTACGTCTGCCAACATCGTTGCCTCCAGCACTGAGACAGATAATAGGATTGCTCCCATTACCTCTCATGATGTCGTCCAGACGACTAACAATATCCTCCATCCCAGCCCCAGGAAAGCAAACCCTCTGTCTCCTACTCCTATCATTCAAACAGAAGGCCCTATCCATGTACCTAACCTGGCTGTCCCCAGCAACAACAATGTTTTTACCTTCCTTTGTGTCGTTCGTCGTGACGCTCCCAGTGAAACATCTAAATTATTGGGAACGCCATCAAGTCTTGATCATGTACTCATTGGAGTGGAGGAGAGAGAGATACATGATAATATATACAGTGGTACCTCGAGTTACGATGGTCCCCAAAATCGCCCTTTTATGTAAGTTTATTTTTTTAAATGCTTTTGTAGGTATATTTTTGGGGGTGTAAAAGGACTAGTATATTTTACATTATTCCTTATGGGGATAAATTCGTTTGGTAATGGCACTTGAACAGCATTCTCGAACGAAAAAATATCGTAACTCGAGGTACCACTGTACTTGGAAAGTGCTCGAGGGCCTGGTCCCAAATCTGAACACTGCCATAACAACATACTGGAGTGAGAGATATGGGAGGAAGTGTAAAATAAACCCAGTGAGGAGCAGGGGTGCGGTGGGGACAATAAGGGAGCACTGTATCAACATCCGGGGTCCCTGAATATTCAACATCTTACCAGAAGATATCCGAAACACGGTTGGAACAAGTGTAGAAGCCTTCAAGAGGACGCTGGACAAGTATCTTCACCAGGTGCCAGATCAACCAGGCTGTGATGGATATGTGGGGCAGCAGGCCTCCAGCAGCAACAGCCTGGTTGACCAGGCAAGCACCAGACAAGCCTGGCCCATGGCCGGGCTCAGAGAGTAGAGAAACTCTCGAAACTCTTCAAAGGTATATCATAGGTATCGTAACATTTTTTCTTCAAAATATTAACTCGCGAATTGTCGTTTGACTCGCAAATAGTCGTTCATCCTGACAGCGTCCGGGTTGCCCGAGCAGCCCCACACACCATTCACACAGCCCGGCTGGTTTACCTGGCCACCCATGACTTGGAGACACTGCTCCCAGTCCTAGCCACCCACCCGCCCCCTCGATGACGACGCCGGAGAACCCCGACGACGACCAAGACTACCCACTACAGCTATTCTTTCTCTCACTTCCTTCTTTCTTATCCCTCATCCTTCTTCCTATGTAGGTAGAACCACAGCCTGAAGTACCAAGATCTGCTGATGAAGATGCGACGTCAGAAGACACTCCCCATCATGGGGAGCCACAGCAAGAAAGAAAGAAAGAAGATGACCGACACCCTCTACCTAGGGGGCCAATGCCGGGTCACCATTTGGAGAAGACCCGGGCTGGATGTACTGGCGAACATACAACAACAACAACCATTCACAGTCAGTGTGCCATTGTTTATCAGTGAGTGAGCACGATCCCACGCATTCATATGATGCATTCCGTAATATTCCATTCGTTTTAGTGCTTGCAACTGCTAAATAAGCCACCATGGGCCCAAAGAAAACTCCTAGTGCAAGCCCTTTGGTAAAGAAGGTGAGAAACACGATAGAATTCGAGAAAGACATCATTGCAAAATATGAAAGTGGAGTGCGTGTGGCAGAGCTTGTCAGGATGTATGGGAAACCCCCATACAACCATCGCTTCCATCGAGGCCAAGAAAAAGGAATTCAAGGAAGCTGTTGTTGCGAAAGGGGTAAATATGCTCACATAAATGAGATCGCAAATACTCGAAGATGTGGAGAGGTTGCTGTTGGTGTGGATCAACGAGAAACAATTAGCAGGAGATAGTGTTATGCAGTCGATAATTTGTGAAAAGGCAAGGCAGTTGCATGACGATCTCGTAAAGGAAATGCCTGCAACGAGTGCTGATGTTAGTGAATTTAAGGCCAGCAAAGGCTGGTTTGAGAGATTTAAGAAGCGTAGTGGCATACACAGTGTGGTAAGGCATGGTGAGGCTGCCAGTTCTGACAAATGTGTGGCTGAAAAATATGTGCGTGAATTCAAGGACTATGTAGAGACTGAAAAATTCCTCCCCCAACAAGTGTTCAATTGTGACGAAACAGGCCTCTTTTGGAAGAAAATGCCAAGGGGGATCTACATCATGCAGGAGGAAAAGGCACTGCCAGGACACAAGCCTATGAAAGACAGGCTAACTCTCATTTTCTGTAGTAATGCTAGTGGGGATTTCAAAGTGAAGCCTTTACTAGTGTATCACTCTGAAAATCCCAGTGTGTTCAAGAAAAACAGTGTCGCCAAGGCTAATTTGTGTGTGATTTGGAAGGCTAACAGTAAGGCATGGGTCATAAGGGAAATTTTCCTTGATTGGTTCAATGAAGTGTTTGGCCCCAGTGTGAAGAAATACCTCCTGGAAAATAAATTGGAACTCAAGTGCCTCCTGGTAATGGACAATGCACCTGCTCATTCTCCAGACTTAGATGACCAAATGGTGGAGGAGTTTCGTTTCATCAGAGGGAAGTTCTTGCCCCCTAATACCACTCCTCTCATCCAGCCCATGAACCAGCAGATCATTTCAAACTTTAAAAAACTGTACACCAAAGCAGTGTTTCAAAGGTGCTTTGATGTGACCTCAGACACTCAGTTGACCCTAAGAGAGTTCTGGAAAGATCACTTCAATATCTTCCATTGCATAAACCTTATAGGTAAGGCTTGGGAGGGAGTGATTTCCGGGACTTTGAACTCTGCTTGGAGAAAATTGTGGCCAGATTGTGTTTAAGAGAGAGATTTTAAAGGGTTTGGGGCTGACCCTGACAACCCTATGCCAGTTGTGGAATGTATTGTGGCATTGGGGAATTCCATGGGGTTGGATGTGAGTGGCGAGGATGTGGAAGAGTTGGTGGAGGACCACAATGAAGAGCTAACCACTGAAGAGCTGCAAGAGCTTCATCTGGAACAGCAACAGACCACAGCTCAGGAAATTGCTTCAGAGGAGGAGGAAGAGAGAGGGAAGAAGGTGCCTTTTTCAGAGATTAAGGAGATTTGTGCAATGTGGAGTAGGGTGCAAACATTTATGGAGGAACATCACCCTAACAAAGCTGTTACAGGCCATATCTGTGACATGTTCAATGACAATCTCATGTCCCATTTTAGGGAAATTTTAAAGAGATGCCAGAAACAGAGCTCTCTGGACAGATATTTAGTGCCACAGGTGTGCAGTGAGTCTCAAGCTGGTCCTTGTAGAATTAAAAAATAAAGAAGGGAAGTAACCCCAGAAAAGGACTTGATACCTGAAGTCTTTGTGGAAGGGGATTCCCCTTCCAAACAGTAATTTCTCCATCCTCTCCCCTCCTCCCATCTTCCATTCACCAACAACAGTCTTCAATAAAGGTAAGTGTCATATTATTATTTTATCCTTTTGTATCATTGTTTTCTGTGTAGGTAAATCTATATTTCATCTAAAAAATTATTTTTTGTTAATACTTTTGGGTGTCTGGAATGGATTAATTTGATTTACATTATTTTCTATGGGGGAAAATGGTTTTGCAAATCGTCAAATTTGCCTTTAGTCACACTCGCTGGAACGGATTAATTACGAAAAACGAGGTCCACTGTATTACTATTATTATTGTACTATTATTATTAGTTACTACTGTTACTACTATTACTGTTATTACTACTACTACTATTATTATTACTGTTGTTACTGCTATTACTACTACTATTATCACTACTACCACCACTGTTATTACTACCACTACTACTACTAATATTACTACTACTACTAATATTACTACTACTACTAATATTACTACTACAGTCTCTCCTCACTTAACGACAGAGATAGGTACCCAAGACACCGTTGGTAAGCGAATTCGTCGCTAAACAAGGAGCATACTCTACAGGTCTCCCTCCACATTTGTCCAATCTCTTTTTTAAACCTACCCAACATCCTATCGATAAATACATGAGTGAGAGGGGTTGCATTTGAGTGGGACTTTCATGTGAATATATATATAACTTTCTTATGAGAACATAAGAAAGGAGGAACACTGCAGCAGGCCTGTTGGCCCATACTAGGTTGAATCTGAGTGGGGATCTGTAACAAGTGGCGTTCCACAGGGATCGGTTTTGGGCCCGTTGTTGTTTATAATATATATAAATGACCTTGACGAGGGAATTACTAGTGATATGAGCAAATTCGCTGATGACACAAAGATAGGTAGTAAAAGGACACAAATGCAACTGGTGTGGCGTTTTGTTGTGGCAATGTTTCGCTCTCCAGGAGCTTTCTCAAACGGCTTGAGAAAGCTCCTGGAGAGCGAAGCGTTGCCACGGTGAGGTGTCGCATTGGTTGCATTTGTGTCCTTTTACTTAACATATTGTCGGTAATTCTACCAATATTATTACACAGATAGGTAGGATAATCGATTCAGACGTAGATGTCAGGGAACTTCAGGAGGATTTAGACAAACTCAATTCCTGGTCAGAAAAATGGCAGATGCAGTTCAATATAGATAAATGCAAAGTTCTAAAGCTTGGGAATGTTCATAACCCTAGCACCTACCAGCTTAATAATGTTGAACTCAGCCGTACAGAATGCGAAAAGGATTTGGGGGTTATGGTAAGCAGCAACCTCAAACCAAGTCAGCAATGCCTAAGAGTAAGAAATAAAGCAAATAGATTACTGGGATTTATATCAAGAAGTGTAAGCAACAGAAGTCCAGTGGTTATATTACAGCTTTATACATCATTAGTAAGGCCTCACCTAGATTATGCAGCTCAGTTCTGGTCTCCATTTTACAGAATGGATATAAATTCGTTAGAAAACATTCAGCGACGAATGACAAAGTTAATTCATAGCATTAGAAATCTTCCGTATGAAGAAAGATTGAAGACCCTTAAATTACATTCACTTGTAAGACGAAGAATGAGGGGAGACATGATCGAGGTATATAATAATAATAATAATAATAATAATAATAATAATAATTTTTATTTCAATGCATGTTACAAGTGTACAATGTTATTGGTAGTTACAATTATAAAACAATTATAAAACTGTAATGCAAGGAGAGCCACTGGCATGCCATGGCATTAGGGGCACTTTATTCTAGAGACTTATTCACTAAGTACTTAATGCTAAAGAAATTGATTGAGTTTATTCTAGTTCTGTATTATTTAAATTATTAAATGGTTATACATACTATTAAAAGACAATACAAGAGAAATTGGTTGAGTTTAATCTAGTTGTAGAATTTATTTCAAATTACAGTATGTTGATGCTATACTAGTATAATAACAATACTAGAAATAGTTTTTAGAGTTTCTTCTAGATATATATTTTATTTCAAATTAAGAAAATGATGATACTATAAGATTTTAAATGACAAAATGATGATATGAAATTGCAACAAGTGTTAAGGAGGATGAACATATCAAATTGAGATCATCTTAAGTAAAATAATATTGGGTTTGGAAGTTTGTTACAGTATGAGTATTTAGTATAGGGTGAGTAGGTGATTTTTGAGAAGAGTCTTGAATTGATTTTCCGACAAGGTTAACTTGATATTTACTGGTAATGAATTCCAGATTCTGGGGCCCTTTATGTGCATAGAATTTTTACATTGGTTAGTATGGACTCTGGGTATGTCAAATAGTGATCTGTGTCTTGTGTCATGTTCGTGGGACCTATTAAAGTTGTTGAGGAGAATTCTGAGCGCAGGGTTGATATTAGCATGTAGAGTTTTATGTATGTAGAAGGCACATGAATAGGTATGAATATTTTTGATGGTGAGTAGTTTTAAGGTTCTGAATATAGGTGGAGTATGCTGTCTAGAGTGGGAATTTGTTATCATCCTGACTGCAGCCTTTTGCTGGGTTATGAGTGGTCTAAGGTGGAAGATGGGTATTAATAAGGGGGATATAAATAAGGTCTTGAGGATATCTCTCCAAGAGAGAACCCGCAATAATGGATTCAAATTGGATAAGTTTAGATTTAGAAAGGATATAGGAAAGTATTGGTTTGGAGGTGGGGTGGTTGATGAGTGGAGCAGTCTGCCTGGTAGGGTCGTTGAGGCTGGGACCTTGGGTGGTTTCAAATTTGGGTTGGATAGATACATGAGTGAGAGGGGTTGGATTTGAGTGGGACTCGCACTTGAGTTAATAGAAAGGGGGTGGAGTTGCATTATATGTACGAGAAAATATAAATTGCTGCATAAAAACAGGCATAAAAATAGATGGATCATTAACAGAATCTGTTTGGGTAGAGTTTCTAGAAGGTCAAGAAAAACTGATTGTAGGTGTAATATACCGACCTCCAGGCTTGGATCACGATAGAGGGAGACTTCTTTGGGACGAAATTGTTAGGGCTTCTAGACACAATAACGAGTGATAGTAGGGGATTTTAACTTTAGTCAAATTGACTGGACTTCTTTGACCGGTAATCTGGAGTCCAGTGACTTTATGGAAGTAGTTCAGGACTGTTTTCTGAAGCAGTGTGTGACGGAGCCTACCAGAGGTAATAATTTGCTCGACCTAGTCTTGTCAAATAAAGAAACCCTTGTAAATAATCTGGAGATCACTGAAGAGCTTGGCGCAAGTGATCACAAATC
Organism: Cherax destructor; assembly: GCA_009830355.1. Lineage (NCBI taxonomy): Eukaryota > Metazoa > Arthropoda > Malacostraca > Decapoda > Parastacidae > Cherax > Cherax destructor. The sequence continues at coordinate 18,552 of WNWK01031811.1, forward strand.
CATTACTTTTAATATTACCTGGGAGTACGAGAATAGGGATAATACGGTAAAAGTTCCTGATTTTCGTTCTGCCGACTATACTGGACTTAGAGAACACCTGTCTAATCTCGACTGGGGTAATCTAGCTAACGATTACGATGGGATCTGCGTTTATGATTTTTTTCTTAACCCTTTCAGAGTTATTGACGTACTAGTACGGCTTACGCCCTGGGGTTATTGACGTACTAGTACGCCTAAATTCTAGCGCCCTCAAATCAAGCAGAAACAGGCTGTTAGGCCTAGATGTGATAGAATGGGTCTGTGCGGTCAGTGTGCGCAGTATAAAAAAATTCCTGCACCGCACAGTGCATAATGAGGAAAAAAAAACTCTGACCGTTTTTTTGGTTTAAAACAGCGACTTTGCAGTCTATTTTCGTATGGTATTTATTGATGTATTCTCTTTTTTTGGTCTCATTTGATAGACTGGAAGATATATTACAGAAATAGAGATGATTTTGATTGATTTGACAAAGACAAGTACCTTGAAATTGAGCTCAAAGTAGCGAAAATGTTCGATTTTGACGATGTTCAAGAGTAAACAAATCACACCATGCATCCAATACACATCAACTGGCGAGTCTAATATTCATGCACAAGTGCTCTAATATTATTTATACCATTTATACAATGATGCAGTTGTATACATAACAGTAAATTTTCTATTTTTTTGTGAGAATAAAAATTCAAAATGAAAAGCAAAAGTAATGTAAGAGGGGCCTGGAAACGTGACTAATGAACAGAGAAGACGTTATTTTAGTGCCAGGAATGTCTGCCTTGTTTATTCTGGACCCTATTTTGAAATTGGCATCGTTTGAAATTTGTGTGAAATTGGCCAAATTGCCATTTTCTGACCACAATTGTGGGTAGTTGTAATAGGTAAATAGGCGGTTTCCTGTAGTCAATCGATAGAAGAAATGGAGTTCTAGCGAAATAGCTATAATTTTAGTTGCCTGAAACATTGGAATTTGCCGAAAATAGGGCTCAAAGTGGGCGAAATCGCCGATGCGTAAGTGTCATGGCTGCCGCTAACTTCGCGAAAGCATAATTCTGTTAGTTTTCGATCAAATTTCATAATTTTTGTGGCGTTATGATCGGAAAAAGATTCTCTATCATTTCATAAGAAAAAATAATTTTTTTTTTTTTTTAAATTCTTGTACCCTGAGAACGAGTTTCGGAGACCCCCCTTGGACCCTGAAAGGGTTAATAATGTACAACGTGCACAGAGTATATTTATTCCCCAGAGAGAATTTAGGTCAAATAATAACGATCCCAAATGGATTAACAGGAGGCTAAAACATCTATTAGGGGAGAAAAGAGGAATTTATAGGCGCATCAAAAGAGGAGATGTTAACCTTATTGACCAATATGTTCAGTTGAAAAGAAGATAAAAAAGGGATTAGAAAGGCTAAACGTGACTATGAGATTAAGGTTGCTAATGAATCAAAGACTAATCCAAAAGGGTTCTTTCAAGTGTATAGGACGAAGGTGAGGGAAAAGGTAGGACCTCTGAAAATTGGGAATGGACAGCTGACGGATAACGAACTGGAAATGTGTTCTCTATTTAATGACTATTTTTTGTCAGTCTTTACACAAGAAGACGTAAATGAGATTCCAGAAATTAACAATTATTCAGTTCCTGAAGAATTCAAGTTAACTAATATTACTGTCACGAGGGACATGGTTATCAAACAGATAGATAAACTGAAGCAAAATAAGTCCCCGGGACCCGACGAGTTGTTTTCCAGGGTACTTAAAGAAGGCAAGATGGAACTTAGTCAGCCATTAACGAATGTGTTTAATACGTCCATCCTAACTGGTATTGTGCCAGAGATGTGGAAGATAGCTAATGTAGTTCCTATATTCAAATCAGGGATAAGTCAATTCCATCAAATTACCGTCCAATAAGCCTCACATCTATAGTAGGCAAATTATTAGAATCAATTATAGCTGATATTATTAGAAGTCACCTTGAAGAACATAATTTGATTAATGAATCTCAGCATGGGTTCACGAGGTCGTTCCTGCCTAACAAATTTACTGACGTTTTCAATAAAACATTTGAGGCAGTAGACAGTGATAAAGCATATGATATAGTTTACTTGGATTTCAGTAAGGCCTTCGATAGAGTACCTCACAAGAGACTCTTAAGAAAGGTGGCAGCTCATGGTATAGGAGGTAAAGTTCTAGCATGGATAGAGGCATGGCTTACCAATAGAAAGCAGAGAGTTTCCATTAATGGGGTCAAATCTGAATGGGGATTAGTCACTAGTGGCGTTCCACAAGGATCAGTTTTAGGCCCATTGTTGTTCATAATTTACATAAATGACCTTGATGAAGGAATTGCAAGTGACATGAGTAAATTTGCTGATGATACAAAAATAGGCCGTATGATTCATTCTGAGGAGGACACCAGTGAACTCCAGGAGGATTTGGACAAATTAATGTCTTGGTCTGAAAAGTGGCAGATGAAGTTCAATGTGGACAAGTGTAAGGTACTAGTCCTTGGTAATGAAAATATCCCTCGAATTTATAAACTAGGTGAAGTAGAGCTTGATCATACAGAATGTGAAAAGACTTGGGAATCATGGTAAGCAGAAATCTAAAGCCAAGACAACAGTGCCTAAGTGTGCGCAATAAGGCTAACAGATTACTAGGATTTATTTCAAGAAGTATAAGCAACAGAAGTCCAAAAGTTATTTTACAGCTCTATACATCACTAGTGAGACCTCATTTGGATTATGCAGCTCAGTTTTGGTCTCCTTACTACAGGATGGATATAGATTCATTGGAGAACATACAAAGAAGAATGACTAAAATGATTTACAGTATAAGAAATCTCCCGTATGAAGATAGACTTAGAGCGTTGAATCTCCACTCTCTGGAGAGACGTAGAATGAGGGGAGATATCATCGAGGTGTACAAGTGGATGATGGGCATAAACAAGGGAGATATTAGTAAAATACTGAGGATATCGAACCAAGTAAGAACCAGAAATAACGGATTTAAATTGGATAAATTTAGATTTAGAAAGGACATAGGCAAGTACTGGTTTTCGAACAGAGTTGTAGATGCGTGGAACAATCTTCCGAGTACTGTGATAGAGGCTAGGACCTTGGGTGGCTTTAAAAAGAGATTGGACAAATATATGAGTGGGAGGGGCTGGGTTTGATTGGTGTCGTGAGTACGGGAATAAATTCTTAGGTAGTGGTGGTTTTGATATGGACCTGCCTTGTATGGGCCAGTAGGCCTTCTGCAGTGTTCCTCCATTCTTATGTTCTTATGTTCTTATGCAAAGCTTATTTCTTGGGTAGAATTGAAAATTAGGTTGGGCAATTATTCTGTTAGTGGGATGGATTGTGAAGGACCTGCCTAGTATGGGCCAACAGGCCTGCTGCAGTGTTCCTCTTTTCTTATGTTCTTATGTTCTTAAACAGAATACAGTGGTACCTCGACTTACGTTGTTATCACCTTACGTTATATTCGATATCCGTTACTTATAACGTAAGAAATTTGAATGCGACATCCGTTGATTGATTCATCTTACGCCTTCATCCGGACCTGTCCGCTTGGAGCCCAGCTGAGCGCACTCCAGGGAGCGTCAGTGTGCTATTGTTTACAAGCGAGAGCGACCACCCACCCACACCCACGCATTTATACCAGTATATTGTCATTATTCCACTTGTTTTTAGTGCTTGCAACTGCTAAATAAGCTACCATGGGTCCAAGGAAAGATCCTAGTGCTAAGCCTGTGGCAAAGAGGAACAGAAATATATGTACGATAGAAATGAAGAAGGAGATAATAGAAAAATATGAAAGTGGAG
>WNWK01031812.1:0-22409 GCA_009830355.1 Cherax destructor
AGAAGGAACACACACACACACACACACACATACCATACAAACAACCAATACAGAGGTGGCCAACCCTTACGCCTTCCCATGATCCCCACCCTAAAACCAAAACAAACCCCAACCGAAGCCTATCCCGAAGAACCAACCCTCCTGAACACACAGCCACACACCCTCCTACTGTCGCCCCGTCCAACTTGTAAGAAGTCGACCGTCATCACCCCCGCCACCCCCAATACACACAAACACATACGTGACCCTACCATACCTAACACAAACACACGGCCCCCAGTCCAGAAAAAGCCCCCAACAACCCCTATAATAACCCACCCACTGTTAGATTTCTGTAAGCCAGACTAAACTTCTCATCCCAACCACCCCATACACCAGCCTGTTTCTACACTTTGTACGATACATTCTTGCAGCCAGAGCCCTGATCCTTTCCTGGGCCCCCACCTCCCGCAAACACCAAGCCCCACACACGAAATCTACCACACAATACATGAGCCCTTTCCTGGCACCACCTACCAATCCACCGAAGTCCAGGAAAAGGGCTCTCAACACCTGAGTCCCTCCCCAGCTTGCGTACCCCCCCCCATCCATTCCCTCACCGGACCCAAAGCCTCACAGAAATAAATCGCGTGCAGCCTCGTCTCCCCATGCCACCCTCTCACATCTACCGTCCTGTACCAACCCCATATTGTATAACACCGCCCTGGAAGCGACCGTCCCAAGCAAGAATCTGTACATTTGTTCCCGATCCCTCGCACGTAACCCGAGTCCCTAAAATCCTCCAAATCTGTACCCAATCGTATACTGGTAAAACCGCCACACCTCTACTACCTGATCCCCTCACCAAAACCCATCATCTGCTTCACCTTCAACTTTTGCGGTTCCACTATGACCAATAAATTTCTCAACAAATCTCTACAGTAGTCAATCTCCTTTCCCTCCACCACTCCTGCACCTCCCGCAACACCCACCACTCCATCTCCTCCTCTCTCCCAAACCCCTCTCCTCACCAGGCATCGTTTCACATACATACAAACCAGCCGCTTCTCCAACCATATTAACCCCAAACCTCCCTCCCAACCCCATTCCTAACCACATCCTTCCCAACCAATGCCTCCCATTCGCCCAGATATACTTGAAGACCCTACGTTCAATCTCATTTACATCCGCCCTCAACAGAGGGTACACACCAGCTACATACCAAATCCTACTGTAGACTAACGTATTCACAGCTATAACCCTCTGCCTCAAGGTAAGATCACTCGGTCTCCACGCTTGCATACACATCTTTACCCGGTGCACCACCCTACCCGAATTCACCTCCCTTGTCTGATACCTGTCTCTCATGTACACAATACCACAAATAGTGATGCTATCCACCACCACCCAACCATGGCCCTGACCCAAACCCCCCCCCACCCATGATCCCACCTCCAACAATTTAGATTTCTCACTATTCACACTCAACCCTGTTGCCCCACAAAATGTCCGTAAACACCTTCTAACCGTCTCCAACCCAACCTCACTTCCCAAGAGCACCGTCGTGTCATCCACGTAACCCACGATGCCCTCTATCCCATCGCCCCCCTTGACCCCACGTTCCATTAGACGATAGAAAGGGTCTTGTACGCAAGCAAGAGAATCTGCGACAGGGGACAACCCTGCCGCAGACCCCTGCCCATCCCCACCACACTCCCGAGCCTCCCATTCACCTGTATTCGAACACACGCCCCCTCATATAACGTCCTGACCCAATCCACAACCCCCTCCCCAAAACCCTGTCTCCTCAACACCTCAAACAAAACCTCTCTTTCCACACTATCATACGCCCCTCTCAGTCCAAAGCTAGGATGCCCCCTCCCTACCCCTGTCTAAAAAGTCCTTAATCCTCTCATGCCCCATAAGCACGCCTCTTCCCGGTATCCCCCTGCCCTCCCCAATCACTCCCTCAAGCACCCTTCTCATCCTGTTACCCAGTAATTTGGCAAAAATCTTATAATCAGCGTTCATAAGCACCAACGGCCTGTAGTTACTCAACCGGTTACCCACCTTCCTTTCTTCACCAATACCATCACGCCCATTCCATCCCCTGTCCCATCCTCCCAACCCTCCTCATCCTATTCATTACTTCTGTCACACAACCCCTCACACTATCCCAGTTATCCTTGTAGAACTCATTTGCCAACCCATCAATACCAGGAGCTTTCCCTCTACTCATCCCACTTACCGCCTCCCAAACCTCTGCCTCACTAATGACTCCCCCACCACCCTCACACCACTCCTCCAATCTCCCCGTTATCCCCTCCATCAGTTCATCACAAGCCTCCCTCCGTACCCCCACACTGCCAAGATACCTCTGAAACCATTTGTCCACGTACACCCCAATCGCTTCCGTACCCCTAATTTCCATCCCCCGTTCGTAACCATCCACTTATTGTGTGGGTATTGGGAGAGATAAGTAGGTTGACAAAGACACTCCTTGTAAGGATGGTTACGATATATTTACAGTCTGTGAGGAGAGATCCCAGCCACGTCCGTTCAGCTTGTAGGTCTACCACTTGTGAGAGTGGACGCCTATGCGTCGCTATGCACATGCGCTGAGCCTCTGACGTCAGCGGGTATCGTGACGTCACACGCAAAGGGACCAGCCGTATAAACTAAGATGAATGCTGGTACACTACACAAGTGTATATATAATACTGACACGACATACAGAGATCTGTACAGTAACACATAAATAACACAGAACAATACAGAAACACTCAAGTACCGTACATCATACAATAACAATGCAGTATAGTAGAGGAATATACTAGAAAATTTAAGATCAGCGTTAGAGACATTAATAAGACGGCCTGACAGCTATGTTATGACACACGACGATGAATTTGTTTTTGTCATGATGTCGAATCTCTGAGTTTGAAGATTCTTTTTCATTACTGAAGTTTTATTTGTGTGTGTGTTGCTGTCAGTATTGTTACTGTCAGTGTTGTTCCCGTCAGTGTTGTTCCCGTCAATGTTGTTCCCGTCAGTGTTGTTCCCGTCAGTGTTGTTCCCGTCAGTGTTGTTCCGTCAGTGTTGTTCCCGTCAGTGTTGTTCCCGTCAGTGTTGTTCCCGTCAGTGTTGTTCCGTCAGTGTTGTTCCCGTCAGTGTTGTTCCCGTCAGTGTTGTTCCCGTCAGTGTTGTTCCCGTCAGTGTTATTCATTATTAATGTAAAGATGTAAAGGTGAACACCAATACACACACAACCCGCACATATAAAAGAGAGGAGCTTACGACGACGTTTCGGCCCGACTTGGACCATTTACAAAGTCACACTAACACACAGAGACAGAGGAAGGGTATTTATAGGCAGGCAGACAGGGGAGGTACAAGAGAGTGGGGAAATGTAGGAGTAGTGGTAGTAGTGGTAGTAGTAAAGGTAGTAGTAAAGGTAGTAGAGGAGACAGTCATATGGGAAGGAGCACTGCTATGAGGCTAGCGGCCCGCAAGGGGGTACGAGAGGGAAGAAAAGCGAAAAATGAAGGAAAATACAAGGCAAAAGAAAGAACAGAAAGAAAGGAAAACCCAAGGAGAAAAAGGAGAAGGGGAAGATAAGACAGGGAAGGAATCAGGTTAAGTCACGGGTGTTCTGAAGTTTAGAGCATTTAACAATGTAATGAGAGAGAAAGCATCAACAGAGACAAAGCCAGGGCTAAGATTCATACAGGGAAAGTTGTGTATAAGGGAGGATTCAACCAGGCGGCGACTATGAAAGTTAGACGTAGGGTAGACAGTTTTAGCAGAAGACCAATCAATGGGATGACTGTGATCTCTGACATGACAGAAAAGAGCATTATTAGTGTCGGCAAGCCTAACACTATTTTTGTGCTCCCTGAGTCTGTCAGAAAGAGATCGGCCAGTTTCTCCGAAGTACTGAAGAGGACAGGAGGAGCAAGAAATAGAGTAGACACCAGGAGAATCTGTGGAGCCGCTAGCCTCATAGCAGTGCTCCTTCCCATATGACTGTCTCCTCTACTACCTTTACTACTACCTTTACTACTACCACTACTACCACTACTCCTACATTTCCCCACTCTCTTGTACCCTCCCCTGTCTGCCTGCCTATAAATACCCTTCCTCTGTCTCTGTGTGTTAGTGTGACTTTGTAAATGGTCCAAGTCGGGCCGAAACGTCGTCGTAAGCTCCTCTCTTTTATATGTGCGGGTTGTGTGTGTATTGTTCCAGTCACGGTATTGTGCCTTTTTTGTTATTTGTGAACACCAATGTTGTTCTTGTATGTGTTCGTTCATCATAGTGAACATTAATGTTGTTCTTGTATGTGTTCATTCATCATAGTGAACATTAATGTTGTTCTTGTATGTGTTCATTCATCATAGTGAACATTAATGTTGTTCTTGGTTGTGACAGCCACTTATGCATATATATGTATATTCATATGTATATAGATGTTCAAATATTCCTAAATACATGTATGCATTTAAAAATAATACATACATATATAACCCACACATGTGTTAAGTAAAAGGACACAAATGCAACTAATGTGACATTTTATTGTGGCAACGTTTCGCTCTCCAGGAGCTTTCTCAAGCCGTAACGGCTTGAGAAAGCTCCTGGAGAGCGAAACGTTGCCACAATAAAATGTCACATTAGTTGCATTTGTGTCCTTTTACTTAACATATTGTCGGTAATTCTACCAATATTATTAAACCCACACATGGGAGACTGAAACCTATGAGGACTTTTCAGTGGGACTTGGATCATTAACTGTCACAGGAACTACGTCCTTACACAAGTCTTCTCCTGATGGTGACCCGTCACTGTCTGCTGAAGGAGTGTCGTGACCCGTTGCTATCTCCTGAATTAGTGTCGGTGTTTGTACACGTAATGTACATATAAATGTGTGTATATGTGTGCAGCGTAGAAACAGAAGTGTGAGGTGTGGGTGCGTGTGTATTTGTATTTACATACTAGTAATACTGAAAGGAGAGGATTATACGCATTGTTGAATAAATGTATATGTATGTTTGATACAGATTATTGTGTGTGTGTTTTGCTTTATTCGTGCGTCTGTACGTGTGATGTGTGTGTGTAGGATGTGTATGTGGAAATACAGAATTGAGTGTATAGAAGAGTGTGCGCTTGTGAATCTTAGCGTACCATGAAAATGAAGATCAATTACGATGGCAAAAAGGCAAATGATAACAATTAATTACAGTTACCATGTAGGGAACACAAAGGTTCACACACCGACACTAATCTACACACATAAAAACGTTCACAAATAGACTTACAAAACTAAATAATTGAACAAGCTAATAACTGACGTAGGTACACTATTAAATATAAATATATGTTCAAAATATTCATTGAGTGGCCACTCCTTGGTGGGTTAACTGGGAGAGAGATCTCTCTTGTCTCAGGTAGTCGACGTTCGGGTCTGTCCAGGTGGATGTTATTACAGAGCGCAGATTTTCTGCGTGTCCTCCTCTGTAATAACATCTACCTTCGTATACTGATATTAATACACTTGTGTAGTAATATCATATATGGACAGTGCCTCAAGGGTGGCTAAAACTGCTGACCTCAGGGAAGTGGTGAAGGGTGAATACCTGGAGCCACGGACCTGGGGTTGGGACTTGCTGACCTCAGGGAAGTGGTGAAGGGTGAATGGAAGAACACTTGGAACCACGGACCTGGGGTGGGACTGCTGACCTCAGGGAAGTGGTCAAGGGTGAATACCTGGAGCCACGGACCTGGGGTGGGATTTGCTGACCTTCAGGGAAGTGAAGGGTGTATGGATGAACACTTGGAACCACGGACCTGGGGTGTGACTGCTGACCTTAGGGAAATGGTGAAGGGTGTATGGATGAACACTTGGAACCACAGACCTCCGGTGGTATTTGCGGACCACGGACAGGGGTTAGGACTAGGTGAGGCATCACCCAGACTTCAATGGAAGGGAAGACATCCGAGGGCCCACGGATGAATTCCCGGGGAAAGCTTAGATGTAAGATTACTGAGTGTAGGATAGGAAGTGAGGAAGGGAGAATATCTGAGGGGACACAGATAGACTCCTGGACCCATGAACCTGGGGAAGACTTAGATGCAAGATTAGTGAGTGTATGATAAGAAATGGGGAAGGGAGAATATCTGAGGGGACACAGATGGACTCCTGGACCCATGAACCTGGGTAAGACTTAGATGCAAGATAACTGACTGTAGGATAGGAAGTGGGGAAGGGAGAATATCTGAGGGGAAAAAGATGGACTACTGGACACATGGACCTGGGGAAAGCACTGTCAGCACTGGCAGTGCAAACTTTTGCCCTATACTACACATGCTACTACTACTACAACTACTACTAATAATAAATATATAATAATAAATATTAATTATTAATAGTTTGACCTGGGTTGCAGGTGTAAGGAAACATGCTCAGTGTTTCACAAGGATCAATCCCGACACGTTTCCTTACAAATGTTGCTCCTGTTAACCTAGCAGTACGTAGTTATTGTTATCACTTGTTAACCTAGCAGTAAGTAGTTATTGTTATCACTTGTTAACCTAGCAGTAAGTAGTTATTGTTATCACTTGTTAACCTAGCAGTACGTAGTTATTGTTATCACTTGTTAACCTAGCAGTAAGTAGTTATTGTTGTCACTTGTTAACCTAGCAGTAAGTAGTTATTGTTGTCACTTGTTAACCTAGCAGTAAGTAGTTATTGTTATCACTTGTTAACCTAGCAGTACGTAGTTATTGTTATCACTTGTTAACCTAGCAGTACGTAGTTATTGTTATCACTTGTTAACCTAGCAGTAAGTAGTTATTGTTATCACTTGTTAACCTAGCAGTACGTAGTTATTGTTATCACTTGTTAACCTAGCAGTAAGTAGTTATTGTTATCACTTGTTAACCTAGCAGTACGTAGTTATTGTTATCACTTGTTAATCTAGCAGTAAGTAGTTATTGTTGTCACTTGTTAACCTAGCAGTACGTAGTTATTGTTATCACTTGTTAACCTAGCAGTAAGTAGTTATTGTTATCACTTGTTAACCTAGCAGTACGTAGTTATTGTTATCACTTGTTAATCTAGCAGTAAGTAGTTATTGTTGTCACTTGTTAACCTAGCAGTACGTAGTTATTGTTATCACTTGTTAACCTAGCAGTACGTAGTTATTGTTATCACTTGTTAACCTAGCAGTAAGTAGTTATTGTTATCACTTGTTAACCTAGCAGTACGTAGTTATTGTTATCACTTGTTAACCTAGCAGTAAGTAGTTATTGTTATCACTTGTTAACCTAGCAGTACGTAGTTATTGTTATCACTTGTTAACCTAGCAGTAAGTAGTTATTGTTATCACTTGTTCACCTAGCAGTAAGTAGTTATTGTTATCACTTGTTCACCTAGCAGTAAGTAGTTATTGTTATCACTTGCTAACCTAGCAGTAAGTAGTTATTGTTATCACTTGTTACCCTAGCAGTAAGTAGTTATTGTTATCACTTGTTAACCTAGCAGTCAAGGTTATTGTTATCACTTGTTAACCTGCAGTCGTAGTTATTGTTATCACTTGTTAACCTAGCAGTAAGTAGTTATTGTTATCACTTGTTCACCTAGCAGTAAGTAGTTATTGTTATCACTTGTTCACCTAGCAGTAAGTAGTTATTGTTATCACTTGTTCACCTAGCAGTAAGTAGTTATTGTTATCAGTTGTTCACATAGTAGTAAGTAGTTATTGTTATCAGTTGTTCACATAGTAGTAAGTAGTTATTGTTATCACTTGTTCACATGGATGGATCCCGTCACTGTAGTATGTAGTATGTAGTAGTTAAATAACAAAAAACACAATACCGTGACTGGAACAATACACACACAACCCGCACATATAAAAAGAGAGGAGCTTACGACGACGTTTCGGTCCGACTTGGACCATTTACAAAGTCACACTAACACAAAGGACAGGTAGAATGGGTATGTATAGGTGGAGGGGTAATAATGGAGGTAGTAGTGGTAGTAGTAGTAGTGGAGTCAGTCATATTCTGGGAAAGGAGCACTGCAATGAAGCTGGCGGCCCACATAGGGTAAGGACAAGAACACAGAGGGGGGAAAATGAAAATAAAATAAAGAAGGACAAATACAAGGCAAAAGAAAAGAAAGAAAACCCAGAGGGGAAAGGAGAAAGAGATAGAAGGGGAAGGAATCAGGTTAAGTCATGGATGTTCTGAAGTTTGGAGCATTTAACAATGTAATGGGAGAGGAAAGCATCTACAGAGACAAAGCCAGGGCTAAGATTCATACAGGGAAAGTTGTGTATAAGGGAGGATTCAACCAGACGGCGACTGTGAAAGTTGGACGTAGGGTAAACAGTTTTAGCAGAAGACCAATCAATAGGATGACTGTGATCTCTGACATGACAGAAAAGAGCATTATTAGTGTCGGCAAGCCTAACACTATTTTTGTGCTCCCTAAGTCTGTCAGAAAGAGATCGGCCAGTTTCTCCGAAGTACTGAAGAGGACAGGAGGAACAAGAAATAGAGTACACACCAGGAGAATCTATAGAGGGAGGGGAGGTATGAACTAGATTTGTGCGAAGAGTGTTAGTTTGGCGAAAGGTAAGTTTGATGTCTAAGGAACGGAGAAAGTTGTTGAGATTAGAGAGACCAGAGATGTAGGGAAGGCAGAGGACTGGAGAGTTCCCTGGAGTAGGGGGTTTAGGAGAGAAGAAAGTCCGTTTGGCACGAGAGAAAGCAGAGTCTATGAAATGGGAAGGGTAGCCCAGGCGGGAAAATGAATTATGAAGAGTGGAAATTTCTGCTTCAAGGAACTGAGGATCACAAATGCGTCCAAGTCGGACCGAAACGTCGTCGTTAGCTCCTCTCTTTTTATATGTGCGGGTTGTGTGTGTAATGAACACGTAGTAGTGTTAGTCGGCTGTTTATGCTCTGCATAAACAGGGGTTTTCTATACAGTATGTTAATAATGGCAGCTAGGTGTGTAAAAGTTGTATCATGTACTTATAGAAATGTGAGATTATTATAATTATTATTATTATTGTTTTTTATTATTTTATTAACACATCCGCTCGAAAAAGAAAACTTTCATCATCATTCACTCCATCACTGTCTTGGCAGAGGCATGCTTACACTACAACATTAACACCCCTCCTTCAGAGTGCAGACACTGCTTCCTATCTCCAGGAATCAAGTCCGGTTTCCCTGAATCCCTTCATGAATATTACCTAGCTCACACTCCAACAGCCCTTCAAGTCCTAAAAACCATTTTTCTCCATTCGCTCTTATCTAACACGGTCACGCACACAAAACCTTCTTTATCCCCTGCCTCCAACCACTCTTAGGCCGACCCTGACCCCTCTATCCCTCCACTATAGATTTATACACTCTCGAAGTCATTCTATTTCCTTCCATCCTCTCTACATGTATAATAGTTTTGGTAATCTCCCACGTCCTCCTAATTTACAAACTACGGACTCTCTACCCTCAGACATGACATCTCCACTGCCTCCAGCCTTCTCCTTGTTGCAACATTCACCATCCATGCTTCACACCCATATAAGAGCGTCGGTATAACTATACTCTCAAACATTCCCCTCTTTGCTTCCATGGATAATGTTTTTTCGTCTCCACAGACTCCTAAGTGCACCACTCACCTTGTTCCCCTCGTTAATTCTATGATTCACCTCATCCTTCATAGACCCATCTGCTGACACGTTCACTCCTAAATATCTGAATACATTCACCTCCTCCATACTCTCTCCCTCCAATCTGATATTCAGTCTTTCGTTACCTAAAATTTTTGTTATCCTCATCACCTTACTCTTTCCTATATTCACTTTTAATTTCCTTTTTTTACACACGCTACCAAACTCATTCACCAACCTCCACAATTCATCTTCATAATCTAACAAAAGCACAGTGTCATCAGCAAAGAGCAACTGTGACAACTCCCACTTTGTGTTAGATTCTTTATCTTTTAACCCCACACCTCTTGCCAACACCCGAGCATTCACTTCTCTTACAACCCCATCTATAAAGACACTGAACAACCATGGTGACATCACACATCCCTGTCTAAGGCCCACTTTTACTGGGCAATAATCTCCCTCTCTCCTACATACGCTAACCTGAGCCTCACTATCCTCGTAAAAACTCTTCACTGCTTTCAGTAACCTACCTCCTATTCTAAACATTTGCATTTCCCTATCATACGCCTTTTCCAAATCCATAAATGCCACAAAAACCTCTTTACTCTTATCTAAATACTGTTCACCTATATGTTTCACAATAAACACTTGGTCTACACACCCCCTACCCTTCCTAAAGCTTCCTTGTTCAACTGCTATCCTGCTCTCCGTGTTACTCTTAATTATTTCAGTAATAACTATACCATACACTTTACCAGGTATACTAAACAGACTTTTTCCCCAATACATTTTACACTCGCTATGAATGCTCTCTGTCAATCCCTAGGTACCTTACCCTCTTCCTAACATTTATTAAATAAAAGCACTAACTACGCCAAAACTATATCCCCACCTGCTTTAACATTTCTATCTTTATACCATCAATCCCAGCTGCTCACTGCCTCACACACTTACCCCATACTCACTGCTGACTCTTCCTCACTCTTCCTCACTCCTTTCCCTAACACAGCTTCCCTATCTTCATCAACATTTAACAATTCCTCAAAATATTCCCTCCATCTTCCCGATAACTCTAACTTTCCATTTAATAACTCTCCTCTCCTATTTTTAACTCTCAAATCAATTCGTTCTCTAGGCTTTCTCAACTTATTAATCTCGTTCCAAAACTTTTTCTTATTTTCAACAAAATTTGTTGATAATATCTCACCCACTCTCTCATTTGCTCTCTTTACCTCTTTTTTCACTCCATATACTCCTCCCGTCTTGCATCACTTCTACTTTGTAAAAACCTCTCATATGCTAACTTTTTCTCTCTTATTACTCTCTTTACATCATCATTCTATCAATCGCTCTTCTTCCCTCCCGCACCCACTTTTCTGTAACCACAAACTTCTGCTTCAACCTCATTGCCTATACTCTCACTAGCCCATCTATCCTCCAATAGTTGTTTATATCTTACCCTAACTGCCTCCTCCTTTACTTTATAACCCTTCACCTCTCTTACTTGCTGCTTCTATTTTCTTTTTACTCTCACTGTAGCTACAACTAAAAAGTGATCTGATATATCCGTTGCCCCTCTATAAACATATACATCCTGAAGTCTACCTAACAGTCTTTTATCTACCAATACATAGTCCAACAAACTACTGTTATTACGATCTATATATATCATATCTTGTATACTTATTTATCTTTTTTTTCTTAAAATATGCATTACCTATAACCAAACCCCTTTGTATACAAAGTTCGATCAAAGCCCCCTCCCCCAATCATTATTTATACCTCACCCCAAACATGTAATAATATTGGCAGAATTACCGACAATATGTTAAGTAAAAGGACACAAATGCAACTAATGTGACATTTTATTGTGGCAACGTTTCGCTCTCCAGGAGCTTTCTCAAGCCGTTACAAGCGATACATGGACACAGTGGGCTTATATATACCCCAAACTTACCTACCACACCCTCTCTAAACGTTTCTCCCACTTTAGCGTTTAGGTCCGCTACCACAATTACTCTTTCACTTGGTTTAAAAGTTCCTGTACACTCACTTAACATCTCCCAAAATCTCTCTTTCTCTTCTACACTTCTCTCTTCTCCAGGTGCATACACTCACTATTATGAACCACTTTTCTCACTCGACCCTTATTTTAATCAACAAAATCTTTATTTGATTTTATACATTTGTATTCCCTCTTTTCCTTCCATAACTGATCCTTTGTAGCCTATACATGAGGATTTGCTCTGTATACAGTGTCCTTGGTTCAAACATAAGTGACGTCAAACATCCTTGTATAAAACCCACAGTGACATCACACATCCTTATCTAAGACTCACCGTGACATCATACATCCTTATCTAAGACTCAGAGCGACATCACACATTTTTATCTAAGACTCAGAGCGACATTACACATTGCTATCTAAGACTCACAGTGACATCACACATTGCTATCTAAGACTCACAGTGACATCACACATTGCTATCTAAGACTCACAGTGACATCACACATTGTTATCTAAGACTCACCGTGTCATCACACATTGTTATCTAAGACTCACCGTGACATCACACATTGTTATCTAAGACTCACCGTGACATCACACATTGTTATCTAAGACTCACCGTGACATCACCCATTGTTATCTAAGACTCACCGTGTCATCACACATTGTTATCTAAGACTCACCGTGACATCACACATTGTTATCTAAGACTCACCGTGACATCACACATTGTTATCTAAGACTCACAGTGACATCACACATTGTTATCTAAGATTTCCAGTGATATCACATATTGTTATCTAAGAGTCATAGTGACTTCACACATTGTTATCTAAGAGTCACAGTGACATCACCACTCATTGTTATCTAAGATTCACAGTGACATCACACATTATTATCTAAGACTCACAGTGACATCACTCATTGTTATCTAAGATTCATAGTGACATCACACATTGTTATCTAAGACTCACAGTGACATCACTCATTGTTATCTAAGAGTCAGAGTGACATCACACATCGTATTCCAAGACTCAGTGACATCATACATCGTTATCTAAGACTCAGTGACATCACACATCGTTATCTAAGACTCAGTGACATCACACATCGTTATCTAAGGCTCAATGACATCATACATCGTTATCTAAGGCTCAATGACATCATACATCGTTGTCTAAATATATCAGTAGAGTTATTCTTTAGTTATGGAACTGATCCCAACGATTCCAAGTGTTTAAACTATTTTAGTCTACTGAGAAGTTTGCTGCACACAGTCTAGACTTAATGGGTAATATTCTCTCTTAATGGGTAATATTCTCTCTTAATGGGTAATATTCTCTCTTAATGGGTAATATTCTCTCTTAACGGGTAATATTCTCTCTTAATGGGTAATATTCTCTCTTAATGGGTAATATTCTCTCTTAATGGGTAATATTCTCTCTTAATGGGTAATATTCTCTCTTAATGGGTAATATTCTCTCTTAATGGATAATATTCTCTCTTAATAAGTAATATTATCTCTTAATCGGTAATATTCTCTCTTAATGGGTAATATTCTCTCTTAATGGGTAATATTCTCTCTTAATGGGTAATATTCTCTCTTAATGGGTAATATTCTCTCTTAATGGGTAATATTCTCTCTTAATGGGTAATATTATCTCTTAATGGGTAATATTCTGTCTTAATGGGTAATATTCTGTCTTAATGGGTAATATTCTCTCTTAATGGGTAATATTCTCTCTTAATGGGTAATATTCTCTCTTAATGGGTAATATTCTCTCTTAATGGGTAATATACATCAATCATTATGCACTGACGCCGTTCAGAAGAGGAAGACTGAGTTATATTTAACGTTAAAGCACTTAAAGGTATCCCTCCAGGAACTTATCACAAAGTGGGTGAGTGGACCTTAAAGATGAACCACTGACCCCCAGGTGGCCGGGTCTGGTAAGTCAAAACAAACTCTGAGACTAACAGTGGTCGCAAACTCTTAATTTATGCCACATTGTGGCCTTATATATCATAGTAGTAACAACATATATCAAAACTATTGAGACTCTCTAACCGTGGGTTCGAACCCTACCCGTGGTATGTTTTTTTTTAATTGAGTTTATTGTGTATGAATAACTACACCCAGATAACAGCAGCCTGAATGACGATAAACATACAATAAAAATGTAAGTTAGAAGTATTCCAGACAGACTTGACCTGGTGACCCAACACACTTTACCTACCGATGATCCAACTTGACCTGGTGATTTAACACACTTTACCTTCCGATGATCCAACTTGACCTGGTGACCCAACATACTTTACCTACCGATGATCCAACTTGACCTGGTGACCCAACACACTTTACCTCCCGATGATCCAACTTGACCTGGTGACTCAACACACTTTACCTCCCGATGATCCAACTTGACCTGGTGACCCAACATACTTTACCTCCCGATGATCCAACTTGATCTGGTGACCCAACACACTTTACCTCCCGATGATCCAACTTGACCTGGTGATTCAACACACTTTACCTCCCTATGATCCAACTTGACCTGGTGACTCAACACACTTTACCTCCCGATGAACCAACTTGACTTGGTGACTCAACACACTTTACCTCCCGATTATCCAACTTGACCTGGTAACCCAACACACTTTACCTCCCTATGATCTAACTTGACCTGGTGACTCAACACACTTTACCTCCCGATGATCCAACTTGACCTGGTAACCCAACATACTTTACCTCCCGATTATCCAACTTGACCTGTTGATCCAACACACTTTACCTCCCGATGATCCAACTTGACCTGGTGACCCAACACACTTTACCTCCCGATGATCCAACTTGACCTGGTGACTCAACACACTTTACCTCCCGATGATCCAACTTGACCTGGTGATTCAACACACTTTACCTCCCGATGATTAAACTTGACCTGGTGACTCAACACACTTTACCTCCCTATGATCCAACTTGACCTGGTGACTCAACACACTTTACCTCCCGATGATCCAACTTGACTTGGTGACTCAACACACTTTACCTCCCGATTATCCAACTTGACCTGGTAACCCAACACACTTTACCTCCCTATGATCTAACTTGACCTGGTGACCCAACACACTTTACCTCCCGATGATCCTACTTGACCTGGTGACCCAACACACTTTACCTCCCTATGATCTAACTTGACCTGGTGACTCAACACACTTTACCTCCCGATGATCCAACTTGACCTGGTAACCCAACATACTTTACCTTCCGATTATCCAACTTGACCTGGTGACCCAACACACTTTACCTCCCGATGATCCAACTTGACCTGGTGACTCAACACACTTTACCTCCCGATGATCCAACTTGACCTGGTGACTCAACACACTTTACCTCCCGATGATCCAACTTGACCTGGTGACTCAACACACTTTACCTCCCGATGATCCAACTTGACCTGGTGACTCAACACACTTTACCTCCCGATGATCCAACTTGACCTGGTGACTCAACACACTTTACCTCCCGATGATCCAACTTGACCTGGTGACTCGACACACTTTACCTCTCGATGATCCAACTTGACCTGGTGACCCAACACACTTTACCTCCCGATGATCCAACTTGACCTGGTGACCCAACACACTTTACCTCCCGATGATCCAACTTGATCACCAAGTTTCCTATCTTCTTTCATACTGTTCTTTTTTCTTGGTAGGAAAGGTTGTTATATTATGCTTTGCCATATTATGTTTTGTTTTGTCATATTATATTTTATTATATAATATTATGTTACATTATGTTAATAAGATATTAACATAACATGGAGATAAATGCTATACATTACCGACACGATGGAAAAGTAGACATACATAAAATATAATACGATTCTTTATTAACTACGTTTCGCCCACAAGTCACAGCAGGATCTTCTCTACTTCTATTCTCACCACAACACCAAAACTAAACTTGGTGTTATCATAAGTTTCTTCCATCACGACCTTGAAATCTGTAGCAATGATTCCTGGAGGAAGAATTATCTTTCATCAAACAAGAATTTTGTAAACTTCACTATTCTCATCACTACATTATAGACTGTAGACGCCGGGTATAACATCTTCAACTCATACACAAATAACCCGGATATAGGAGAGAGAAAACTTATGAAGAGAGTGAGTGACCTAGTATATATAGGCGAGGAGGACAGTGACGGCAGAAAGAGAGGAGGAAAGGACTGTTGGTACCCCTGGTTTCCCTAGCAGGGTGCTTCCTCTAAGTGCTTCAGCAGTGTCAGCATCCCTGGAGCAACTGTATCTTCACTGGTGATAATTCTGATTGATCCCACTGTGTTGCCCTCTTCAATGTTCTTGCTCACTTGGACTCTGATTTTTCGCGTCAGTGGAGTGAGGGGGTTCTGCCTCTCACATTTTTGTATTGATGGGGAAGGTGAATGAGGTTATCAGCTCTAGGAAAGTCTCTTAATGATTTAATGATCATTGAGGCTAGCCTTTTTCCCCTTCTTTCCGGCACAGCTAAGCAGATATTGCCAAAAAGTAGAAGTTGTGCCATGCCTTGATGGTTGGTGGAGCATTTAGGATAGCAGAACCATCCTTTACTTTTATTAAGAGGTCCGTAAGTTTCCCAGCTGCGTGTGGACGGGCTGCTTTGTGAGTGTCCTGGTACCTGTTGCTTTAATTAATTGCTTCCAAGATATTATCTAATGAGATGAGATCTGCTGGAGTGGGTTCAGGTGCCTGAAGTGGCTCTGGGTTATCACTTTCCACAGGAGGACATCCTGAACCCTGGCAGCTGCCATGTTTGCGGAGAAAACCATTAGAGTTGAGACAACGAAGCTGTAAATACGACCGACACTTGCCTCTCCTAGTATTGCCAGCCGTGCTATTTCCCTGACTGCTCGCTTCCTCCTGACTGGCATTCATCTGGCTAGGTAGACTGTAGTGGATTACGACATGCTGGGTGGGGAAGGTAGTGAACTTGACCGTGGTGGCCTGGTAGGGCTTGAGGGGTGTCGCTGGGATTTGGGTGAGGGAGGCGCAGGTAGTTGGGTGGGGGAGGCGCAGGTAGTTGGGTGAGGGAGGCGCAGATTTGGATGGGAGGCGCAGGTTGTTGGGTGGGGGTAGCCAGGGGAGAGGAGTAAGGGGAGTACACTACACATGGACTTGCACTCTGTATATTGTTCACACTGTCCTACAATACACACAACATTATTTGTTTCCCATGTACGTCATGAAAGATGTGGGTATGTGCACTACTGAACACCAGTGTCTTCCCTCACCACCTACACACAGCGCCTCTTCCCTCTCCCCCGTGGCGTGGGGAAGGCGGCACTGCTCACTCCCTCGTTAACATTAACCTCACATTGTTTTTGTTTTTCCATAACATATGCCTCTAATTATTCCATGCATCGACACGTATATATAATATATATATATATATATATATATATATATATATATATATATATATATATATAAATCCCGACAGAAATTATGGTTTAGACTGCAGATTTCGCAAGCAATTTTTACATTCCGCCTGCAGCAGAAATTGCTGGTCATGTTAAATTAGGATTGGGCCCAGCTATTACCTGTTAAACTTTTAAATATTGTTCGTGGCACTGCGTATTGTTCGTGGCACTGCGTATTGAGCTGATCAGCAGTTCTTGCCTGTGAATGTTTTACACAACTTTACGTATTGTGAGCTAGTAGCACTGAATTATGTGTAATTTTGAGAAATTTTGGATTATTCATATACGGGAGTCTGTAATGAGGGATTATTAATATACAAAAGTGAGTATTGTGTAATCACGAGTGAGTAATGTGGGGTCATTATATATATATATATATATATATATATTATATATATATAATATATATATATATATATATATATATATATATATATATATATATAAATGAATAATGCATAGTCACTGATATTCAGGAGTAATGTAATGTCATACATGTATAACATTAATGCCGGATCATATCTATACAAAAATAATGTGGAGGTATACATAAGCAAGAGTAATATGGGTCATACATTACCTTACAAGAGTATTAAAGTCTCACACCATACGAAGTGAGTAATGATGAGTGCGTTCGGTAGTACGGCACATGAGTAATGATGAGTACGTGCGGTAGTACGGCACATGAGTAATGATGAGTAGTACGTGCGTAGTATGTGCACATGAGTAATGATGAGTAGTACGTGCGATAGTATGGTACATGAGTAATGATGAGTAGTACGTGCGATAGTACGGCACATGAGTAATGAGTAGTACGTGCGATAGTACGGCACATGGGTAATGATGAGTACGTGCGGTAGTACGTGCACATGAGTAATGATGAGTAGTACGTGCGGTAGTACGTGCACATGAGTAATGATGTGTAGTACGTGCGATAGTACGTACACATGAGTAATGTGAAGTACGTGCACATGAGTAATGATGAGTAGTACGTGCGGTAGTACGTGCACATGAGTAATGATGAGTTATACAAGACGAGTAGTGAGCGGCCATACATATTCAAGAATGAATAATGAGAAACCGTACTCATAGAAAGTGAATATGAAAGTGAGTAAAGTGGGATTATACACATACAATAGTGAGTAATGTGGGGTCATGCAAATACAAGAGTGAGTAATGTGGGGTCATACAAATACAAGAGTGAGTAATGTGGGGTCATACAAATACAAGAGTGAGTAATGTGGGGTCATGCAAATACAAGAGTGAGTAATGTGGGGTCATACAAATACAAGAGTGAGTAATGTGGGGTCATACAAATACAAGAGTGAGTAATGTGGGGTCATACATATACAAGAGTGGGTAAAGTGGGGTCATGCAAATACAAGAGTGAGTAATGTGGGGTCATGCAAATACAAGAGTGAGTAATGTGGGGTCATACAAATACAAGAGTGAGTAATGTGGGGTCATACAAATACAAGAGTGAATAATGTGGGGTCATACAAATACAAGAGTGAGTAATGTGGGGTCATACAAATACAAGAGTGTAAAGTGGGGGTCATACAAATACAAGAGTGAGTAATGTGGGGTCATACAAATACAAGAGTGAGTAATGTGGGGTCATACAAATACAAGAGTGAGTAATGTGGGGTCATACAAATACAAGAGTGAGTAATGTGGGGTCATACATATAGAAGAGTGGGTAAAGTGGGGTCATACAAATACAAGAGTGAGTAATGTGGGGTCATACAAATACAAGAGTGAGTAATGTGGGGTCATACAAATACAAGAGTGAGTAATGTGGGGTCATACAAATACAAGAGTGAGTAAAGTGGGGTCATACAAATACAAGAGTGAGTAATGTGGGTCATACATATTCAAGAGTGGGTAAAGTGGGGGTCATACAAATACAAGAGTGAGTAATGTGGGGTCATACAAATACAAGAGTGAGTAATGTGGGGTCATACAAATACAAGAATGAGTAATGTGGGGTCATACAAATACAAGAGTGAGTAATGTGGGGTCATACATATAGAAGAGTGGGTAAAGAGGGGTCATACAAATACAAGAGTGAGTAATGTGGAATTATACATATATAAGTGTGAGTTATGTGGATTATTCATATACTCGAGTTAGTAAAGTGGGGTTATACATATACATAAGTGAGTAAGTAATATGGGGTCATACATATTCAAGAGTGAGTATTGTAGAGTCATACAAATAAAAGACTAATTAATGTAGGGTGGTATGCAAGAGTGAGTAATGTGAGGTCATTCATACACAACAATGTGTAATGTGTGGTCATACATACATGAGTAATGAGGGATCATGGTATCAGATACCGACAAGTGATAAATAAGACATACTGTGTAGTACAGTAATGGTATATATACGGTGATGTAAAGATGGTGGTGTCTGGTGTGAAGGAGCGGTGGCTGCTCATCCAATCACAGTGCATTGATGACGGAGAATTAATTTAGTTGTAACTTCGGAAGGGATGGTGTCAGTGTTTAGGGCGGCCATGTTGGTGGGTTTCAAACATCGATGGTAGAGTAGATTCACATCACTGATGATTCTGGCCTCATAGAACTTTATAAAGTGATAATGAGAGTTACGGTGAATGGTGCAGACAATGCTCCGGTCATTTATACTATTTGCGTACTGGTGTTATCTCAAAGGTTGCTCCAGGAAAGGAGGTTAAATCTTGCGAGGTTGGCCATCATAATTTAGGTAAAATAGAAGAGGAAAGCGACGTCACATTGCTTTAAAAAAAATAGCGTAGGCGCCATCGTAATCGGGAATAATAAGCGTTCTTAATATCTCTTATGGGCCAGCAGATAAAGGACGTAAAGAGGAAATAGCTAATTTCCACTTGTAACTGGTGGAAACGGCTTCGGAAAATAACGGTTATCTTAGTTATGTGGTGTTATAACTTACAGTAAAGTCGAGAACCTGGGTGCCAAGCTTCCCCTGGTGTGACATAAATGTTGGTGAAAACAATTACGCCCGTAATGGTTCACCTGAGTAATTTCACACACACACACACACACACACACACACACACACACACACACACACACACACACACACACACATACACACACACACATACACACACACACATACACACACACAATGATCTTCAACACATCTATCGAAACAGGGCAACTACCTGAGGTATGGAAGACAGCAAATGTAGTTCCAATTTTTAAAAAAGGAGACAGGAACGTAGCACTAAACTACAGACCAGTGTCACTGACATGTATAATATGCAAGGTCATGGAGAAGATAGTCAGGAGAAGAGTGGTTGAGCACCTAGAAAGGAATGAGCTTATCAACACGGTTTCAGGGACGGGAAATCCTGTGTCAAAAACCTACTGGAGTTCTACGACAGGGTGACAGCAATAAGACAAGAGAGAGAGGGGTGGGTAGATTGCATATTCTTGGACTGTAAGAAGGCGTTTGACACAGTTCTACACAAGACATTAGTGCAAAAGTTGGAGGACCAGGCAGGGGTAACAGGGAAGGCACTACAATGGATCAGGGAATACCTGTCAGGAAGACAGCAGCGAGTCATGGTACGTGGTGAGATGTCAGAGTGGGCGCCGGTGACGAGCGGGGTTCCACAGGGGTCAGTCCTGGGACCAGTGCTGTTTCTGGTATTTGTGAACGACATGACGGAAGGAATAGACTCCGAAGTGTCCATGTTTGCAGATGATGTGAAGTTGATGAGAAGAATTCAGTCGGACGAGGACCAGGCAGAACTACAAAGGGATCTGGACAGGCTGCAAGCCTGGTCCAGCAATTGGCTCCTGGAGTTCAACCCCACCAAGTGCAAAGTCATGAAGATTGGGGAAGGGCAAAGAAGACCGCAGACGGAGTACAGCCTAGGGGGCCAGAGACTGCAAACCTCAATCAAGGAAAAAGACCTTGGGGTGAGTATAACACCAGGTACATCGCCTGAGGCGCACATCAACCAAATAACTGCTGCAGCATACGGGCGCCTAGCAAACCTAAGAACAGCATTCCGACATCTTAATAAAGAATCGTTCCGGACCCTATACACTGGAGTATGCAGCACCAGTTTGGAATCCACATCTAGCCAAGCACGTGAAGAAGCTCGAGAAAGTGCAAAGGTTTGCAACAAGACTAGTCCCGGAGCTAAGGGGTATGTCCTACGAGGAGAGGTTAAGGGAAATCGACCTGACGACACTGGAGGACAGGAGAGATAGGGGGGACATGATAACAACATATAAGATACTGAGAGGAATTGACAAAGTGGACAGTGACAGAATGTTCCAGAGATGGGACACAGCAACAAGGGGACACAGTTGGAAGTTGAAGACTCAGATGAATCACAGAGATGTTAGGAAGTATTTCTTCAGTCACAGAGTGGTCGGGAAGTGGAATAGTTTAGGAAGTGACGTAGTGGAGGCAGGCTCCATACATAGCTTTAAGAAGAGGTATGATAAAGCTCATGGCGCAGGGAGAGTGACCCAGTAGCGGCCAGTGAAGAGGCGGGGCCAGGAGCTATGACTCGACCCCTGCAACCACAACTAGGTGAGTACAACTAGGTGAGTACAACTAGGTGAGTACACACACACACACACACACACACACACACACACACACACACACACACACACACACACACAAGATGTTCCAGAGAGGGGACACAGAAACAAGGGGTCACAATTGGAAGTTGAAGACTCCTATGAGTCAAAGGGATGTTAGGAAGTATTTCTTCAGTCATAGAGTTGTCAGGAAGTGGAATAGCTTAGAAAGCGACATAGTGGAGGCAGGAACCATACATAGTTTTAAGATTAGGTTTGATAAAGCTCATGGAGCAGGGAGAGAGAGGACCTAGTAGCAATCAGTGAAGAGGCGGGGCCAGGAGCTATGAATCGATCCCTGCAACCACAAATAGGTGAGTACAAATATGTGAGCACACACACACACACACACACACCGATGGCATGGTGGCTAGCGCTCTTGCTTCACGCACGGAGGGCCCGGGTTCAATTCCCGGCGGGGCCGAAACATTTCGAAGTGTTTCGTTACACACACACACACACACACACATACAACAGGCCTAGTTTCTAATCGACATGTGCCTAGGACAAAATGGTAACTAACACACACACACACACACTAACGTATTCAGTATGGTTAATAGTGCTCCCGGGATTTAGCGTCTAGCAGCTGTACTACGTTATTATTAGCGGTCATCATTGCATCAGTGAACATACCTAC
>WNWK01031813.1:0-15000 GCA_009830355.1 Cherax destructor
AAGTGGAAGTGACCTGACCAGGTGGTCGGCTGGACAATTATATGAGTGGGTGCGGTTGGGTGTGAATTGGTCCTGACTAGGTTGTGCTACTAGGTCAGATGCAGTGCTCCTTCCTTAAGTGAATGTAACCTGACCTGGCTGGGTCGGGGCATTGGCTTAAGCCGTTGGAGATTTGGACCTGCCTCGCATGGGCCAGTAGGCCTGCTGCAGTGTTCCTTCTTTCTTATGTTCTTATGTTCTTATATACTTCTGAATGAATGTGGGTTGATTCCTGTGTCGATACTCCGTCTCAACTCATTTAATTTTTTTATGAAAATTGAGTTCCATTACTCAGTGCTTGGGGCAGAGTGCATGGGCATAATATATACTATCCCTGGCTTCTCCAGAGACGAGTGGGGGGTTTGGGTTACGTCAGAAGTTTTGGAGACACCAGAGACTGCCAATCTAAAATGTGATCAACAGCTCTTTGAACAGTTATATTTTGGCTAGGGTATTTAACTCTTTTTTTTCTGCCATTAATGTAAATTTTATCTCCTCTTAATAAAGAACCAGTGTTCGCCTGCAAGTAACACATGAAAAAAAAAAAAACATTTGGGGTGTCTCTTTTACATCTTGCCCAGAGACGCAGACTCATGGGTATTGCAGCTGGCTGATCTGTTTTGCCCACTGCACAGTAACCCTAAAACTGTGTAGCTTATTGTCAGGGGAAAGGGGAAAGGAAGAGGAAGATGGGGGAAGGTAAAGGGACAGGCAGAAGGGCAGAGGAGAGAGGGGAGATAGCGGTACAATGGGGCATGGAGAGACAGAGGGAGAGGGAGAAATTTGTGGTTGGGGGAGAGGGGGGAAAGGTGAATGAGGAAAGAAAAAGTAGGAGGGGGGAAGGGAGAAGTTGAGAGGGCAAAGGGAAGCAGAGAAAAGAAGGGGCAGGAGGAGGCCGGGGGGAAGTGAGGAGCTGGGAGTAATTCGAGAAAGGGAAAAGTAAACGTATGAAGAAGAATGACGGCAGAGGAGCGGGAAGGAGGATGAGAGAGAGAAGAGAAGAGAGAGAAGAGAGAGAGAGAAGAGAGGAAAGAGAGAGAAGGAGGAGAAGAGAGAATGTGAGGATGAGTGGTGATTTGAAGGGGAGACCAGGAAAAACTTGTCTTCCTCCTTTTACTTGTCCGTCCCGGGGGAGAGAGAGAGGACGAACACGCTGAGTAAAGAGAGGACGAACACGCTGAGTAAAGAGAGGACGAACACGCTGAGTAAAGAGAGGACGAACACGCTGAGTAAAGAGAGGACGAACACGCTGAGTAAAGAGAGGACGAACACGCTGAGTAAAGAGAGGAATAGAAGTGCACTAACCACGACAACAACAATAATAATAATTATACTTCGAGAAATATTTTTTTTCATCTCCAGTCTTAGCACATTTCATAGTACATAACATTATCAGACATAAATTTAAACAAATACTTCCATCTTCAAACTCTCTCTCTCTCTCTCTCTCTCTCTCTCTCTTTTTTTTTTTACACAGGGTTTGACAAGGTTAGGGGATCCCTAGCTTTATTGACAAGCTATTTACAAGTTAAGGGTTCCTAACTTTATTGACAAGCTAAGAGCTGTTACCTACATCAGCTCATTTGAAAGCATTTTTATCGTTATGAAACATACAAGTAGGGAACAGGGTGAAGTTGGAGCCATCTGTGGGTCAGCATTTTAATTTGATCAACTGACTTTATCTCGTTGACATCATAATTCTCTCTCTCTCTCTCTCTCTCTCTCTCTCTCTCTCTCTCTCTCTCTCTCTCTCTCTCTCTCTCTCTCTCTCTCTCTCTTTAACAGTGTTGTGAAGCACCGAAACTGTCCGCACAGATTTTCAGTACTTCACAACACTTTAAAGAAAGAGAGAGAGAGATTAAAGATGGAAGTATTTACTTAAATTAATATATTGCATAGCATTAACTAATATGTTTAAACGATAATGTTATGTACTATTAAATGTACTAAAACAAGAGACGAAAAAACCGTTGCTCGGACCATTACAACCTTTCAAACTGCCAGGATATCCGACTGTTCGTGTCCGCCTGTAGCACAGCATGTATTAGCATATATATATAAACACTGATCTCTGGCCGACGGAGACTCGAACCTACGAACCTCATGACAAGGTACGCAGTGCTTTACCGACCGTACACACTGGTCCAATACCTTGGCATCCAGCTTTCGCTAGACGTTATTCCAAGGCAGCCAGCTTTCAGGCAGGAGGCTTACAGCTTTCATCTCATCCCTGCAATGCATCGAACAACTAGAGTGTCGATGCATGCAGGGATGAGATGAAGCTGTAAGCCTTCCTGCCTGAAAGCTGCTGCCTGAACGTCTAGCAGCTGGATGCCAGGTATGACCAGTGTGTCGGTCGTAAGCACTGCGTACTGTCATGATTCGAGGTTCGAGTCTCCGTCGGCCAAGATCAGTGTTTGTGAATATTTCGCCTGCTCTTGCGAATTCTACATATATATATATATATATATATATATATATATATATATATATATATATATATATATATATATATATATATGTCGTGCCGATTAGGTAAAACTGGTCAATTAGCAAGAACTCATCTAAAATTAAGTCCTTTCTAAAATTTTCTCTTATATGTTTAAAGATATATTTTTTTTCATTTATGTTAATGTAAGAATTTATAATTTTGTACCAAGAGAAACTTTGAAAACCTACCTAACCTTATTACAACAAGTGCAATTTAATTTAGCCTAACCTCAACTATATATATTTTAGATACGTTAACATTAATTTAATAATAAACAAACACAATGAAATATATTTTTTCATTATGTTCAGAATGATTTTGGCGAAATTATTGCATACACAATTCACTTGTCTTATATGGCAAGGTGAGCGTTGCTATTTAAGCCAAAATCCAAGTTTACCTAATCGCACGACATATATATATATATATATATATATATATATATAGTATATATATATATATATATATAATATATATATATATATATATATATATTGTATTATATGAATGTATATGTAGCATTGGCTTAGTAGTTTCAAGCTGAAGAAAATATTTATTCCTGGATTTTGTTGCACTTATAATAAATGTGATTTATTATATATTTATATAACTCATACTAAATATCATTTTTATATATATATAATATAATTAGTTCTTAATGGTAGGTAGTTTCAAAGTGATTGAAATATAATTATTCTGATTTTGTTGAGTTATAATAAAATGAGTAGGATTATTATATATTGAGGAACGACTAAAACCATCATTCTTCTATATAATACAAAATATAATTAGTTCTTAAAGCTGGATCAAGAGGTTTGCAAAATGTGATTTGAACATCATATATTTGTATTGAGAAGATAATAAAGAGAAACAACACGTTTTATTCAAATTACATTAATACATAATCACATAGTTTTAAAAATAATAAATAATAATAATAATAATAATAATAATAATAATAATAATAATAATAATAATAATAATAATAATAATAATAATAATAATAACAATAAAAGTGGTAATGGCAGTAGGTTGGTAGACAGCAACCACCCAGGAAGGTTCTACCGTCCTGCTAAATGAGTGTGAAACGGAAACCTGTGATTGTTTTACATGATGGTAGGATTGCTGGTGTCTTTTCTTTCTGTCTCGTACACACATAAGATAACAAGTACATCTTGCTACTTCTGTTTACACGTAGGTCTCACTATACATACATGTACCCGTATATATATTCACATCCACCTGAATTTTCTTCTATTTTCTTAATCTTGTTCTTATTTATTTTCTCTTCATCTCCGTGGAGAAGTGAAAAAGAATCCTTCCTCCATAAGTCATGTGTCTTAAAAAGCTATTAAAATCCCTAGAGAAAGGGGCTGGTAACTATTTCTCCAATATAAATAACTAAGCATAAGAAGAAAAACTTTATAAAGTTGAGATGTTTGAATGTGAGTGGATATAGAGCAGATAATAAGAGACGACTGCAAATGTTATGAATGAAAAGAAGCTTAAAGTCTTAGCTCTAAGCAAAACAAAGCTGAAGGGGGGTAGGAGAGTTTCAGTGGGGAGAAATAAATGGGATTGGGTCAAGTGTATCTGAGGGAGTTATAGCTAAGGAAAGAGTAGCAATAATGTTGAGGGATCAGTTAAACAGGAAAAGAGGGAATATATATGAATAAATTGAAGGATTATGTGGATAAAAATAAGAGTTGGATGCAAAAAGTAGATTATACTAATTGTTCATGTACCTGAAGACGAGAGGAGTGTAGAAGAGAGAGAGAGATTTTGGAAGATGTTAAGCGAGCGTTTAGGGAGTTTTGAACCAGGTGGAAAAGTAATTGTGGTAGGAAACCTATATGGTACAGTGAGTGAATGGTTATAGAATGGGTGGTAGGTAAGTTTGGAGTGCCAGGGATAAATATTAATAGGGGGTCTTTGACTGAACTTTGTAAAAACAAAAAAGGTGGGGTGGATGAAAGGTTGACTGGTAGACTTCTGAGTGTGCATGTTTATATAGAGGCAAATGATACATCAGATCATTTTATAGTTGTACCTACAATTAGAACAGTAATTAAGGTACAAGGAGAATAGCTTCAGTAAGAGAGAGGTGAAAGTTTATAAACTAAAGGAGGAGGCAGTTAAGATGAGATATAAGCAACTATTGGTAGAAAGATGGGCTAGTGAGAGTATAAAAAATGAGGTTGAAGAGGAATGGAGAAGATATACGAATGCAGTGTTAAAGTGTGCAACAGAAATTTGCGGGAGGTAAGAGGACCGATTGGTGGAATGATGAGGTAAAGAAAGATAAAGTGAGCGTATGAGAGGCTTTTACAAAGCAAAAGTGATATAAGGAGGAAGGAGTATATAGAGAGTAAAAAAAATGTTAAGAGAGTGATGAAGGAGTGAAAGAAAAGCAAGCGATAGAGTGGGTGAGGTTCTATCATCAAATTTTGCTGAGAACAAGAAAAGGGGGGACAAAAGAGAATAAAAAATTATAGAGGAATAAGTCTATTGAGTATACCAGGTAAAGTATATCGTAGAGTTATTACTGAAAAAATTAAGAGTAAGATGGAAAGCAGGATCGCATATGAAGAGGAAGGCTTTAGATAGAGTAGGGAATGTGTAGACTAAGTGTTTACATTGAAACATTTAAGTGAACAGCATCTAGATAAAGATAAGGAAACTTTTGTTGCTTTCTTGGATATGGAAAATGAAAATGATAGGATGGATAGGGAAGCGATGTGGTAGATAAAGCAAGATAGTAGGTTACTGAATGATGTTAAGAGTTTTTATGATGATAGTGAGGCTCAGGTTAGGTTGTGTAGGAGAGAGGAATGTTATTTTTCAGTAAAAATAGGCCTTAGACAGGGATGCATGATGTTAACATATTTATAGATAGGGATATAAAAGAAGTGAAGGCTAGGGTGTTGCAGAGCATGGATTAGATTTTTCCCTCCAAAGCGGCTAGTTTATTGTGCACTCCATATCCACCCTGTGGACGGTAGCATAAGAGCATATGGATACACAAAAGAAACTAGCCAGCAAAATGTTTAACAGGAGTACATCTGGATTTAGATCTTCAATTGACTTATCTGTTGTTGCAAACAAATTTTGGAAATATGCCTAATATACCTGGTATATTAATACGATATCTTGACATATGACATAGATCAATATACTGTCTGTCTCTATATTCCTCAATAAGTGGACAATAAAGCACATAGTGTTCAAGAAAGTGACCATAGGGTTGGCCACTTTGCATTTGGTTTGATCATCATCTGTGTGTCTGCCAAACTGCCAGTACTTGTAACCAAGCCTAAGGTTGGCCACTACAACATTAGTCAATATGTTCACATTGCAAGTCTCTCCATAAACGTACTTATCTACGTTCATGTTATCATAGTGGATTATAAATCATAAGGGGTTATATTCTACATTTGTCTTCATGGTATTTTTTTGGTGGGCTAATTTCTCAACTTCATCATGTATGGAGGAAGTGAATGTGTTCAGGAGGATGGATATATGAAAGACGATGTGAGCCATATAACTGATGAGGGGACAAAGGTGGGTGATGCACTGAAGCATCTGTGAAGACAAAGAATGTTACCTGTGGAGGCAAGGATGGGAATACATTGAGAGTAAAGTGGTACCAAAACTTATACGGATGTGAAGCATGGGTTGTGAATGTTGCAGCAAGGAGGAGGCTGGAGGCAGTGGAGATGTCGTGTGTAAGGGCAATGTGTGGCGTAAATATTATGCAAAAAACTCATTGCTTGGAGATACGGTGTGGAATTAGTAAAAGTATTAATAAGAAGGCTGAAGAGAAGTTGGTGAGGAGATTTGGAAATTTTTACGACCAATCCGACTCGTTAGAGTCGGCTGAAGAGTTGAGAAGGAAATGGGAAGGTTAGGTCAAGCAGGAGAACGGGATGCGGAGGACGTGAGGTGAGAGATAGCTGGAAAATGACGTATGGATGGGAAGGGGAGGATAGATGGGACAGAAAAGTGCATTTGTAACAGGACGATACTGTGAGAAACACATTTCACCCTCTTCCTCAGGGATTTATTGTGCAAAGATACAAAGCGGTAGCAACGGGTATACAAACATAACAAGTATGGAAAGCATAAATTACAATGTGATGAAGATAAGAAATAAATGGAAGAAATTGGCACCCACCGGGCGGAGGTCGAGTGGACATTAAGTCACGTGGCAATACCTGGAAAATCACGTGGCAATACCTGGAAAATCACGTGGTAATACCTGGAAAATCACGTGGTACTACCTGGAAATGAAAGGACAGATGATAGAGCGAAAAAGGCAAGAACAAATGATATGAATGGCAATAAGACTCCCTTACTCAGTCAAGGAAATTCAATCAAAGGTACGAGGGATGATACAATACAAATAACAGGAGAATCAGAGCGAAATGACAGCACCTCCGAGGTAGACGATGTCTACGGTCCTCATGGATCAGGAATCCACTTCAATAAATCGCGCAAGGGTGATCACGCATTTACTGGACGCCGATAAACGTCCAACAATAGAATGTGAGGGGGAGGGATGTGAGGGAGTAGTGTAGTGTTATGACCTCTAAAGTGATGTGGTATGAGTGTAGAATGGAGAATGAAGGATGCGTAGTTGATACCAGGTGAGCTAGTTTGCTTGCCTCACACGTCTTCTTCTTATGGTCAAAGAAAAGACAGTCATGAGTTGGTATTTCTGCCAAATAGTAAGATGAAATTGTTTGATTATTTTTTTATAATGTAGGATAATATTAGGCTACATAACTGTGTAAACATTCTCACTGAAATATTTGTTTGTGCGTAATGGCGGTGAAAGTTGTTCTCCTGCTTTAGGATTACCATAATATAAATCAGTTGGTTAATTTGTTATAAAATAATTTGTTATAAAAACCCATCAACTACACGAGGATCATTAAGCTGCTTGTAATAACCTGTTAACAACCAACCAACAATACATTTGTCCCTAGAATAGCGATTAAAATGGTCTCTCAGTGTATATTACATTGATTAAAGTCAGTGTAAAGCGCACAATCCGCATTCTGGTTTAGTCCATGGGAAAGGAAAGGGAGGGGTAAATCCAATTTCCTGGATCAAGAGCATCTCACCGGCACTCAGCATATATAAACAGTTACACGCTTCTCGGAGTATGCAATAATAATAATAATAATAATAATAATAATAATAATGTCTTTATTTAGTACAAGTACATGTACATGGTATACAGTCCTACCTGACATCAGTGACATACTACTTTATAGAAAGCCTCTTGTTATGCTGAGCATTTTGGGCAAATTAGGTCAGTTTAGTCCCAGGATGCGACCCACACCAGCCGACTAACACCCAGGTACTCATTTTATACTGATGAGTGAACATGGACAGCAGGTATATTATGAAAACACGTCCCTAATGTTTTCCAGCCGTACCGGAGATTCGAACTCCGGACCTCAGTGTGTGAGCTGAGTGCGCTAGCGATCAAGCTACGGGACATATATAGATGTTGATAAATTAGACACATATGCAATACTTGGGTATCTTTAATGAGGAAAAGTTTCGCCACACAGTGACTTCATCAGTCCATACAAAGGAGAATGGTGAAGAACAGGAGGAGTTTGAGGTAATCAGTCCCTCAACCTTGAGTCCATGTAATCAGTCCATCAATCTTGAAAAGCTTATATACTGTAGGCAGGTGAGGTGCAGCAGTCGTAGGTGGTGTCACATTTGGCGAATGTTGAAGTAGGTCATGACTGAAGGTTAGGCAAGTGAAGAATTCCCTGTATTAAGGTCCCAAGATGTTGCTGTATCTGACACGAATGTAGATGAATGGTTCAGAGAACCGCCAAGTTGATAAATTAGACACATATGCAACACTTGGGAATCTTTAATGAGGAAACGTTTCGTTACACACTGTGGCTTCATCAGTCCATACAATGGAAACGGTTCTCTGAACCATTCAGCTACATTCGTGTCAGACACAGCAACATCTTGGGACCTTAATACAGGGAATTCTTCACTTGCCTAACCTTCAATCATGACCTACTTCAACATTTGCCAAATGTGACATCACCTACGACTGCTGCACCTCACCTGCCTACAGTATATAAGCTTTTCAAGATTGATGGACTGATTACATGGACTCAAGGCTGAGGGACTGATTACCTCAAACTCCTCCCAAGTGTTGCATATGTGTCTAATTTATCAACTTGTCGGTTCTCTGAACCATTCATCTACATGTAGATGTGGTGGAAAGTGAAACAGTTTATCGCTGCTGATAGACCACACGAGGAGTCCATAAAGACTGTCTTGTCTTCTCGATGAGGTTAAAGAAATAAATGACACCAGTATCAGGCCATCCAGGTTCCAGGCCGTCCAGGTTCCAGGCCACCTCGCAACATGGGATTTGCGAGTACCGTATGAACAGTTCCACAAAGTTAGTGATGCTGTTCTGGTGTTACGTTGAAATGGTTGTACAGGGCTCTTGGATTTTCATGATTATGTCTAAAACTATTATCATTGTAGAAATTAATGATTCTGATGTTCATTTATCATACGTTCATTTATCATAGGTTCATTTATCATACGTATTAAGTAAGATACGTATAAAGTTCACCCACAGCAAGACAGTGGCAGACAAGAGTGACACACTTCACATTAGTATCTGCACTGGTGTCCGAGGAAAAAATTACACGGAAATCACATGTCTTGTCTCAGTGAATCCAACAACATATTACACATACACACACACAACAAATCAGACCAGCTTAAGGATTGCTGTGAAGTCTCATCGTATGCTGGGATCAAGGGAGTCACATCGTATGCTGGGATCAAGGGAGTCACATCGTATGATGGGATCAAGGGAGTCACATCGTATGCTGGGATCAAGGGAGTTAGTCTAATGCAACAGTATGGCTTTACTGTTATTTATGACGACGTTTTTATATTAGGAACATCTACTGTTAGACACAGCTGATCACTGTGAGGAACTTCAGGAAGCCTGGACACTAACGCTGGTTGTTGGTGCTGTAGCGGGTTGCTTTAATAATTACGACCTCGATGTCTTAACGCCAAATGAGCGGAGAGAGAGAGACTGATCCCGTGGCATTGAGTTAACCAACTATTCACCCATTATATATCACAACTCACTCCTCATATATCTGTCACATCTCTCACTTCACCTATTACCAAGCTGAACCTCACCCATTATCACAGCTCCCATCTCATCTATTTACTGATCAACAACCAAAATGCTTCCGAGACCAGAGTAGCAATTTCCCACTAATGTTAAGTCACTGATAATGAATATCACGGTTAAAATTGTTTGTTAGCTCTACTTTTCAATATATACCAACGTGTCACAACAGGTTGCAACAGGCTTGCGGCAGTGTGTTTCTTACCACACTCAGTCTCACTGACCTTCATTATTGTTCCAGCAGTCATACAAGGTGGTTGTGCTCTCCAAGTTTATATTTTGAGTTAAAAGGTTGGTGATTTTCTTAGCTAAACACTTTTTAAACTTATAATAAATATTCGCTGAGCAAGCTGTTGATATGCATGAGAGGCATATGCACCACATATGAAAGAAACTTATGAGAATATAGAGCATATGTTGCAATACATGAAATATGATGAACATCAATGGCAGCTCTGTGGTGACTTAAAGGTAATTGCTCTTGTGATGGGCTTGCAGGGCGGATACACCAAGTACTGCTGCTTTCTATGTGAATGGGACAGTCGTGCAAGAGGTTGCCACTACATCAGGAGAGACTGACCACCTCGTCAATAATTGGAGTCTGGGATGAACAATGTTCAACATCCACCTCTCATTCAACCAAACAATATGTTGCTACCACCACTACACATAAAACTGGGGCTCATGAGAAACTTTGTAAAAGTTATGGACAAATTCGGTCAGGGATTCAAGTATTTAACATCAAAATTCCCCTCACTGAGCGACGCTAAGATAAGAGAGGGAGTCTTCAATGGTTCTCAGATTCAAGAGCTTCTTAAAGATGGTGACTTTGAATCAGACCTTCATGGGGAGGAGAAAGCTGCTTGGGAAGCATTCAAGTTAGTGGCGATGGGATTTCTGGGAAACAGAAGGGAAGACAACTATGAAGAATTGGTGGAAAACCTCATCAAGGCTTACAAGAACATGGGATGTAACATGTCACTTAAAATCCACTTTTTGGACTCACAATTAGACTTTTTTCCAGCGAACTGTGGGGCAGTTAGTGACGAACATGGTGAAAGGTTTCAACAAGATATTTCAACCATGGAAAAATGGTACCAGGGCAAATGGGGCACCAGAATGCTTGCAGACTATTGCTGGACATTGGCAAGAGATGATTCTTCAGCCCACTATAAGCGTCAAGCAAAAAGGCAGAGAGTAGTTACGGATTAGAGTATAAAACATACTGACACATATTGTACGTTATAATAAAATAATCAAATATTACATGTCTCGTATCTTTAAGCCTATAGCCAATAAACATTTTCAAGGTGATATTGGAATCATGAAAATACATAAGAATTAACTAATCTCATTTAAGAAGCATACAACTTTTCAAAAACTGTTAATCAGTGTTATCACATCTCCCACTTCACCCATTATCACAGCCTCACTTCACCCATTATCACAGCCTCACCTCACCCATTATCATATCTCCCACTTCACACATTATCACAGTCAACACATCTCACATTATCACACGACCCGACCACACTAATTATCACAACTATGTTTCACACTATCACAACTATGTTTCACACTATCACAACTATGTTTCACACTATCACAACCCCACCTCACACAATGTCACAGACACCCCCCCCCCACCTCATTCATTGTCACATACCCGCCTCATCCATTATCACCATCTCTGTCAATGGTATGTTACGTATGTCAGTAGGAGTCCGTTTCTAATGTCCACGACATAGGAATGTGATGGTTAGCTTTAAGATTCTATATCCATTGCTCTTGTGTCTTGGCTGTAACCATGTCTGACTCACCTTCTGGTCTTAGTGTTGTTGGTGCTGGTCACTGATCATACGGTTGTGATCATACAGGTGTGATCATACAGGTGTGATCAAGGTGTGATCATACAGGTGTGATCATACAGGTGTGAGCATACAGGTGTGATCATACAAGTGTGATCATACAGGTGTGATCATACAAGTGTGATCATACAGGTGTGATCATACAAGTGTAACTAATGACACAAACATCTCACATCAAGACATTAATAGTTTTTTACCCTCAGACAATCTGTGGATCTTATTTTTACTAATGTGAACCTTAAGATAGTGTCCCTACATCTGATGGTAACCCTAGCAACCTACAGACTTGGCTTATTGCTTTTCAGAAATGTAGCTAACAATGCTGCTGAAGGTCAAGCATCAGAAGCCAGTCTCATCAAACTAGCTTAGGATAGTCTTTTTCGATCTCTCTTGCCTGGTGTCGCTAAGGTTCTCATCAACTCTCGTGTGTGTGACTTCACTAGTTGGTCTCAGTTTGAGGACCTCTTTCGTACTTACTACTTCAAACCTTGCTGGCTCGTTCCAATCCATATTTGTTGTTTCACGTCTGAAATTTGCCATAAGGCATCTGAATATGAGGATCGGATCAAGTTCTTGGAGACTTGTACATTTGCTAGTTATATAAGCAAGTGGTCAGGCTCTGGTGATATTGTATTTCCCCATCTGGAGACCTGATTCCACAACCTCTCTCTCTCTCTCTCTCTCTCTCTCTCTCTCTCTCTCTCTCTCTCTCTCTCTCTCTCTCTCTCTCTCGCAGGATAGCACGCAATTAGCTCAAGTGCCAGAGGCTACTCAAACAACCATAGGCACTAGGACTATTCCTATGATGGCTGCTAGTTCATGCAGTGGTTTCTTCACAGGCGACGCCTCACTGGAGGGCGACAACTTGCAACACATCATGCCTTCTCTTGTGGATGTCAAGGGCCTTCTGCAGAGAGATGTATATGTTGCGGTTAATGCACTCAAACGAATGTCTGTCGTTGTGTCCCGTGTCCAGATGATCATGTGGTTGTTGATGATGATTCGTGCATGATGAAGGGTCTGTTCATCGAACCATTTTTGCATATTGTATGTGACGACAAGATCCATATCTTTCTTACAAATACTGCTGGTCAGAGTGTCCATCTCCGAGTGAACACCAACCTTGTAGACCTTGTTCACTACCAGTACCCTGTTCACGTAAGGGTAGAGTTCTCGGCGGACCAGTTAGTGGGATGGGGATATTTTACGTGAGAAGAGTCCGTTTTTTCCTGCCAGTGGAAGAAAAAGACTAAGCTCCTACTGACTTCACATTTGAAATCTAAAGTCTTTCGCAGGTATTGAACTAACATAGACGAGCTATAGCGTTGCTATATCACACTATATTCCACTTGAGTCTGGTACCAGACCTATTTACGAAACCACTAACAGAATACCAAAATATCAGGTTGTTATAGCAGAAGAGTTAATCAAGCAGATGTTTTTTGACGGTGTCATCACTTATAGCAATTCACCTAGAAATAAGCCTATGATTTCTATGTCTACCCTACGAGTTGTTGCATTCCAATCCACAACCCAGTTACTATGACGAGAACTACATAATGATTCTCACTCGTATAGCACAAGGTATCTTTAGGAGAATCAAAGAAACACTTTAAAAGTGAACAGCATAATTTTCTGAAGTCATAAATGCTCAAGCAAAATCAACCAAAATTAAAGTCGGCTAGAGAGCCATGTTAATTAATTTCAATAGAACATCTGCAATGTGAAAGCTTAACCAAAAGCCTGTTGGTCATTATCCAGTTATTGAATTTATAAGTGGTAATAAGTACAGAGTTAGAGAAATAAGCAGTGGTCACAGTAAAGAGTCACATTTAGACCATATGAAGATGGTTTGTGACGATATTGATAAGATTTCTGACACCAAGTCTAGCTAGTGCTAGATCATCCTTTTGACCCTGTACCTTCTACCTCTAACCTTCTAACTGTCACACATGCTAACTTTCGCTACTCCTTGCGGTGACGACATGTGATGAGGACACTCCAGGTGTCAGCCAAAGTCACTAATCCTGATTCCTTTCAGTCACAATTTAACCCCTCTAGGTCAGATTAACACTCCATGTGTAAATCGTGTCCTAGCAAAGTTGGAGTAGCATGATCCGTGTTATCACTGGCATGTAATCTATACACAAATAACCCGCTAGCTCCCTTGCAGTGCTCCTCTTTCTTAGTATTTGACTGACTCCACTACTACTACTACTACCACTACTACTACCACTTATTACAACCTCAGGTTCAATGGCCTGTTAACCTGAGTGTAAAAGGGAGCTTGGAGCAAAGAAACACAGTAGAAAAATGCTTTGAATTTGTATTTCCTTCAAGCAGTTATGAATATATAAGACTTTTGTCTTTTCCTTCACCAAGCAGTTATGAATATATAAGACTTTTGTCTTTTCCTTCACCAAGTAAATAACAAAGGGCTGTTTACACATATGTACACTATATACAAAGGAGTAGTGTTTAGTGCA
Source organism: Cherax destructor (assembly GCA_009830355.1). NCBI lineage: Eukaryota > Metazoa > Arthropoda > Malacostraca > Decapoda > Parastacidae > Cherax > Cherax destructor. Next base: position 14,092 of record WNWK01031813.1, read on the forward strand.
CGCCACAGTTGTCTAGGCTAAGCAGCAGCCAAAAGACAGACAACTTTCCACAACCAGGTCTATGCAGGAATTCCAATGACAAACCGCGAGTGGTATCCACGTCACCTTTGTCATTGTTAAACTCGCATTTTAATTGGCTGAACCGAGTCGTTGATTTGATGATGGGGCCCCATCGCCAAACCCTTAACGATGGTTCGCTGGTTGGAGGGTAGCCTATGTGGGTGTGTTTAACATGCTCCGAATAAAGATTACATACTCTTTGCATGCAACACCACTATTACTCCTCCCCCACTTTCTCTTGTTCCCGCCCCTGTCCGCTGCCTCTATATAAACTCCTTCCCTCCCTTCTTTCTGTTAGTGTCACTTTGTAAATGGTCCAAACCGGACCGAAACGTCGTGGTAAGCTCCCATCTTCTATGTGCGGGTTATTTGTGTATTATTCCAGTCACGGTATTGTGACTTTTTTTGTTATTTATGTAATCTATGTAATTTAAGGTTCGTTACTAGTGTCATGGAATAGGAATTTCATGAAAGGACAGAGACGCTAACCTGCCAGAGCTCAAACTCCGGCACCACCCACGGGCACAGTCAGTCAGGATGTAGACACCAAGACCGTTGGATTATTACTGCTGGCGGACGTCACAATCATCTACGTATTGAACATTGGGCACTCCCACTCCTCCACTACATCTCTCGAACCCACTTACAACGTCTCACCCATTATCACAGCTACCACTTCACCCATTATTACGGTCACTGCCTCACCCATTATCAAGTCACACCTCACGTATTATCAAGCCCCACCTCACACATTATCAAGTTACACCTCACACATTATCACGGAACACCTCACTCAATGTTAAACCCCACCTCATACATTATCAAGCCACACCTCACTCAGTATCAAGC
>WNWK01031813.1:17500-22409 GCA_009830355.1 Cherax destructor
TCGTAGGACATTCCCCATAGCTCTGGAACTAACCTTGTCGCAAACCATTGCACTTTCTCTAATTTCTTGACGTGCTTGACCAGACATGGGTTCCAAACTTGTGCTGCATACTCTAGTATGGGCCTGACGTACACGGTGTACAGTGTCTTGAACGATTCCTTACTAAGGTATCGGAACTCTATTTTCAGGTTTGCCAGTCGCCCATATGCTGCACCAGTTATCTGGTTGATGTGTGCTTCCGGAGACGTGCTTGGTGTTATACCCACCCCAAGATCTTTCTCCTTGAGCGAGGTTTGCAGTCTTTGGCCACCTAGCCTATACTCTGTCTGCAGTTTTCTTTGCCCTTCCCGATCTTCATGACATTGCATTTAGCGGGGTTAAATTTGAGAAGCCAGTTGCTGGACCAGGTGTCCAGCATGTCCAGGTCTCTTTGAAGTCCTGCCTGATCCTCATCTGATTTAATTTTCCTCATTAACTTCACATCATCTGCAAACAGGGACACTTCTGAGTCTATCCCTTCCGTCATGTCATTGACATATACCAAGAATAGCACTGGTCTTAGGACTGACCCCTGTGGGACCCCGCTCGTCACAGGCGCCCACTGTGATACCTCGTCACGTACCATGACCCGTTCTTGCCTCCCTGTCAGGTATTCTTTGATCCATTGCAGTGCCCTTCCTGTTATACGTGCCTGATCCTCTAGCTTCTGCACTAATCTCTTATGAGGAACTGTGTCGAAGGCTTTCCTGCATTCTAAGAAAATGCAATCAACCCACCCCTCTCTCTCTTGTCTTACTTCTGTTACTTTGTCATAGAACTCCAGAAGGTTTGTGACGCAGGATTTGCCTTCCTTGAATCTGTGCTGGATGTCGTTTATAATCTTGTTCCGTTCCAGGTGCTCCACCATTCTCCTCCTGATAATCTTCTCCATGACTTTGCACACTATACACGTAAATGACACTGGTCTATAGTTTAGTGTCTCGTTTCTGTCTCCTTTCTTAAAAATGGGAACTACACTTGCCGTCTTCCACACCTCAGGTAGTTGCCCAGTTTCAAGGGATGTGTTGAAGATCGTTGTTAGTGGCACACACAGCATCTCTGCTCCCTCTCTAAGGACCCACGGAGATATGTTGTCCGGTTCCATCACCTTTGAGGTATCAAGGTCACTGAGCTACTTCTTCACCTCCTCAGTTGTGTGTATGTCATCCAACACTTGTTGGTATATTCCTTGTTGGTGTCCTGCTCTGTTCTGTCTTCCCAGAGTCCTTCCTGTCTCCACTGTAAATACCTCCTTAAATCTCCTGTTGAGCTCCTCACATATCTCTTGATCGTTTCTTGTCAGTTCCCCACCTTCTTTACTCAGCCTGATCACCTGATATTTGACTGTTGTCTTCCTCCTAATGTGACTATAAAGCAGTTTCGGGTCAGACTTGACTTTCGATGCTATGTCATTTTCGTACTGTCGCTGGGCCTCCCTCCTTATCTGTGCATACTTGTTTCTGGCTCTACGACTAATCTCCTTATTTTCCTGGGTCCTTTGCCTTCTGTACTTTTTCCATTCTCTAGTGCATTTAGTCTTTGCCTCCCTGCACCTTCGGGTAAACCAAGGGCTCGTTCTGGAATTTCCATTATTTCTGTTGCCCTTGGGAACAAACCTTTCTTCTGCTTCCTTGCATTTTGTAGTTACGTATTCCATCATTTAGTTTACTGACTTTCCTTCCATGTCTCTGTCCCACAGAACCTCCTGCAGGAAGTTCCTCATACCTGTGTAGTCCCCTCTTTTATAGTTTGGCTTTTTCCTTTCAACTTCCCTTGCCCTCTTCACTTGTAACTACTATGTACTCAAAGCTCAGAACCACATGGCCACTGGCTCCCAGGGGCCTCTCATATGTGATGTCCTCAATGTCTGAGATGCTCAGGATGAACACGAGGTCCAGTCTTGCTGGTTCGTCCTCTTTTCTCTCTCTGGTAGTGTCCCTGACATGTCGATGCATGAGGTTTTCCAGTACAACATCCATCATCTTGGCTCTCCATGTTTCTGGACCCCCATGTGGCTCCAGATTTTCCCATTCGATCTCCCTGTGGTTGAAATCGCCCATAACCAGTAATTTTACCATCTCTTACCATCTCAGCCAGTGTGTCCACCATTGCTCTGTTGCTCTCTTCATATTCCTCTCTTGGCCTCCTGCAGTTCTGTGGTGGGTTATACATCACTGCAATGACTACCCCTTATGTTCCCCAGACTGAATTGTACCTACAATGTAATCCCTTTCACTAATCACATCCATGCCTTCCATTTCCTCAAATCTCCATAGGTTTCTTACGGACAGTGCAACCCCTTCTACCCCTCTGCTCCTTCTATCTTTCCTCAGGATCTGATATCCAGGTGGGAAGATTGCGTCTGTTATTGCCTCAGTAAGTTTCGTTTCTGTGACTGCTATGATGTCTGGAGCCTTCTCAATGATTCTTTCATTCCACTCCTCATATTTATTCGTTATTCCATCTGTGTTCGTGTACCAAAACTGTGGTCCTGGGGGAATATTGGGGTTGAGGGAGCGGAAGCCCTGGCGGGGGCCTATGGGGGATTGCGGTGGGGTGAGGTTTGTTATGGGGGGGGGTGGGAGCAAAAGGAACGGTGTGTGGATGTTGGTTTAGATTGTTCAGTTGCTTTGGGGTTGTCATGGTTGGAGTCCTTCTGTGGGAGTTTCTGGAGGGTGTGTTTGCCCTTCCACCTGGGTCTGGGTTCTTCCGCTCTTCTTTGTCATTTCCTCTCGTTTCTCCTTTCGTCTTTGTATCCTATCTTTCAGTATCATCCTTTCCTCTAGTGTTCTGTCTCGATCGAAGTACACTCTCTGGTACTCCAGATTGTCTCTCAGTCGTGCTTTCTCCTGCAGGATCATGGATCGAGCTGATTCTGCCTTGAAAATTACTTTGAGAGGCCGTTCTCTTCCCCTTGTGTGTGTGTGTGTGTGTGTGTGTGTGTGTTTGTGTGTGTGTAGTGTGTGTGTGTGTGTGTGTGTGTGTGTTTGTGTGTATGTGTGTGTGTGTAGTGTGTGTGTGTGTGTGTGTACTCATCTATTTGTACTCACCTATTTGTGGTTGCTGGGGTCGATTCATAGCTCCTGGCCCCGCCTCTTCACTGACTGCTACTAGGTCCTCTCTCTCCCTGCTCAATGAGCTCTATCAAACCTCGTCTTAAAACTATGTATGGTTCCTGCCTCCACTACGTCACTTTCTAGGCTATTCCACTTCCTGACAACTCTATGACTGAAGAAATACTTCCTAACATCCCTTTGACTCATAGGAGTCTTCAATTTCCAATTGTGACCCCTTGTTTCTGTGTCCCCTCTCTGGAACATCTTGTCTCTGTCCACCTTATCTATTCCTCGCAGTATTTTATATGTCGGTATCATGTCTCCCCTAACCCTCCTGTCCTCTAGTGTCGTCAGGCCGATTTCTCTTAACCTTTCTTCGTAGGACAATCCCCTTAGCTCTGGGACTAGTCGTGTTGCAAACCTTTGCACTTTCTCTAGTTTCTTGACGTTAATTACCATTTTGTCCTAGGCACATGTCGATTAGACACTAGGCCTGTTGCATATGCGTGCGTGTATGTGTGTGTGTGTGTTAGTTACTATTGTGTGTGTGTGTGTGAGTGTGTGCGTGTGTGTGTGTGTGTGTACTCACCTAATTGTGGTTGCAGGGGTCGATACTCAGCTCCTGTACTCACCTAATTGTGGTTGCAGGGGTCGAGACTCAGCTCCTGGCCCCGCCTCTGCGCTGTCCGCTACTGGGTCTCTGCTCTCCCTGCTCCATGAGCTTTATCATACCTTGTCTTAAAACTATGTATGGTTCCCGCCTCCACTATATCGTTCGCTAGACTATTCCACTTCCTAACTACTCTATGGCTGAAGAATTGCTTCCTAACATCCCTTTGACTCATCTGAGTCTTCAGCTTCCAGTTGTGCCCCTTTGTTTCTGTGTTCCCTCTCTGGAACATCCTGTCACTATCTACCTTGTCGATTCCCCGCAGTATTTTGTATGTCGTTATTATGTCTCCTCGAACCCTTCTGTCCTCCAGTGTTGTTAGTCCTATTTCCCTCAACCTTTCTTCATAGGGCAGTCCCCTGAGTTGTGGAACTAACCTTGTCGCAAACCTTTGCACTTTCTCTGATTTCTTGACATGCTTGACTGTCGTATCAGTATCATATGTACACTGTGTAGTGTACCAGCATTCAGCATTCATCCCACTTATACAGCTGGTCCCTTTGCGTGTGACGTCACGGTACCCGCTGACGTCAGAGGCTCAGCGCATGTGCACAGCCTCATATAGGCGCACACCCTCACTAGCGTTAGACCCAAGAGCGAGACGGACGGTGGCTGGACTCTCTCCTTCACTTACTGTAAATATACCGTAACCATCCAACAAGGAGTATCTTTGACCTCCTATATATCTCTCTCAAGACCCACACGACAAGTGGTAGCAGCGGTGTGCCGTAATTTTTATCGATTACGATGTTATAGAGAGATAGACTAGACAAGCAAGCAAACAGCCTCCAGACCGACCACGTTACCAGCTACTACATCCAAGAAGTCTACATATCTACAGTATCTCCTGGTCAGCTAAGTGCCTCATTGTTAATTTTGCTAAAACCTACGAGGGGTTGACCCTGGTTTTGCAAATTCTGTACGAGTAAGCCAGTGAGGGAAGAGTCCCATTCAAGCCAGTTAAGCCACCACCAGTTACGTCAGCCTAGGCTTAAGCCAGCTTCTACCTTGCTGTGCTAATTTGTCACAAGATTCCAAGCCAGTCAATCTGTGTGAAAATATTCTACTAAGCCAGCAAGCCACTCTGCTGTCTGAGAAGTAAGCCACGTGAGTTCACGCATTTATACCACCTTTGTACTCCAGT